>CAJHQQ010001324.1:10000-102532 GCA_905132885.1 Moricandia moricandioides
CGGTGATGGCTTGAGCAAGAAAAGAAGCTCCGGTGGTGGCTCGACGAAAAAGAGAAGCTAGGGTGGTGGATTATCTCGAGAATCGCCTCCAATATCGCCACTGTTGCACCATTTCGTCGGTGAGCTTTCCAAAGGTCTTGGAAGTAACAAAGCAATGCGGGTTTACGCATGATACACAACGCGCATAGGCCCATTCCTGCAAGTTACCATCCCGTAAGACCCGTAAAATTTTGGTAATGAGAAATGTAAGCGCAAACCCGCCCCACAGTGGGCCTTTACGGGCCAGGCCTGGGGGCTGAGGTCCCTATTATGGGCCAGGCGCGAGCTCATGTATCCATGAGATTTTCAAAATCTATGTCAGAAAACTAGAAAACAAAATAATTATTTTTACCAAATATTTATTGCACCTTCAATCTAAAATATATGTCCAAAACTATAATTCATTATATTTTATATACTTACATTTTCGTTGTATTATTATTTTTATCATTAATTAATAAATACTAAACATATGAATGATTAAACAAATATGGTTGTTAATACAATATTCATCTTATCATATTTAAATAATTTGTATGTATCAGTATTGCTTTATTTTTAACAAAGAAAAAATTTTGAAAAAAAAATCATGCCATATGATTTAGAAAAATTTAAATTATTTATTTTACAAAAAGAATGATAAAAAAGAATAATACAAATTTATGAAAATTTACAGCAATCAAAAAGTCATGATCAAATTTAATAAATCAAGGTATATATATTTTTATAATCGAAATAACTTTTAAAATATATTAACTCTTAAAATTCATAAATCATGCACAAAATGATTTCCTAATAACCCCGCCCCCTAATTATGTTAATTGGTATTGTCGGTGATAAAAGTTTTTTTTCTTTCTTTAACATTTTCTATTAATAATTTATCGGTTAATTGGTGAAATAACCATTATGAAGATAAAATTAGCAAAATAAACATGCATAGGAAAATGTGAAACTTTGACACACAGTTGGACTTTTTTATCCTGCATGCGCATGGATATATATAATACATGCGTTCATATACTATTCTATTTTGGTGTATAGTATAGAAAAAATCTAAACATAATAGAGAGAGAGAGAGAGAGAGAGAGAGAAGAGAGAGAGAGAGAGAGAGAGAGAGAGAGAGAGAGAGAGAGAGAGAGAGAGAGAGAGAGAGAGAGAGAGAGAGAGAGAGAGAGAGAGAGAGAGAGAGAGAGAGAGAGAGAGAGAGAGAGAGAGAGGGAGAGGGAGAGGGAGAGGAGAGAGAGAGGAGAGGGAGGGAGAGGGAGAGGGAGAAGAGAGGGAGAGAGAGAGAGAGATATTTAAATACGTTCTATTCTATACAAATAATATAGAATAGAATGAGATCTTTGGATTAGTAACAATTTATATGTTTTGAAAGAAATATATAAAATTCAAAATATAGTATATGTAAAAAAATATGATTTATTCTAATATTACTGTTTGGCTAAAATTTATTAATAAATACAATATATATTAATAAAATGAGAGAGGAAAAAAGTAGAAAAGAGAAAAAAAGAAAAAAAATCAAAGGTTAAAATTGATTAGGGACAAATATAGTAATATTACATAAAAGTATATTGTATATTGTAACCATAGGGTTCATATGGTTATTTATTGAATTATATTTTTTATGGTTATACATTCTAATATCCCTATAATTGGGTTACAAGTTGAACCAAAAACTCTTGCAAGGATTAACGTACTTACAATCTTTAGGCTTACCTTCGAAGTCTCTAATATAGTCTTTCATTTAAAATGAGCTCCATCCATAAGTGTGCATGTGTGTAATTAAAGAAGCTGAGTAGGCGTGTCTCTTCTACGCGTAAGCTCTTAAGACCTTCATCAGTTTGCTTGCGCCGTCGTGACCAGTAATGGTGCGTGTTTCCTGGTGTGCGGAGTATCCTCCTATGGTTCTCAATGGAGGAGCGTGTGAGGGTTTGTTCATGACTGGTCATCTTGGCTTTCTCTCATGTGGCGGCGCGTTTCACCAAGCTAAGAACAAACTAAAAATATCAAATCAACGAGAAATCATGCATAATCTGATCCATCGATCCTAATATTAATAGACAAATTATTGCGCCTAAGAATAAATGAAAAAGAATGTGTTACCTTGAAAAGGGTGATGGTGTAGTCTGACAAGATCCCTTATGGCGGTGTAATGCAGATAGTCTTTCTCGACCCGATCCAAGGACATAGATGCCTATGCTACTTGATTGGATCAAACTCCATATGTTTTTTTTTAACTTACATGTATCCTCATAAAGAAATGTGTCTATGATAGGCCATGGAGGACTTATTATCGGAAACAGAGGAATGAAGCAGAAGGATTGAAGGTGTTGAAGGATGATGATAGTTGGAAATGTTGAGTTGGCAAGTCAGAATTGTTGAATATAAATACTCAAGAAGAAGACTGTGTACTTTTATGCCATTGGTAAATGTTGTATTGGTTTGACGTTGTGAGTCAGACTTCGTCATTATTAGACGTTTGTACTCCGTTTACATCTGGTGAAGAGTATAATACAATACACACAGATATTATACAAAGAGAGACTAGTCTTTTCATAACAAATTGGTGTGGCGACTGCTTGGATCAAAGCGTCTATTGGATCAAGAAACCTCGAGATCGTCGGTTATAGAGAATTCGATGAGTTCGGAGCTGCGGAACGATCTTGCGATGGAGCGATTGCAGAAAGATGTGGAAATCATGAGAATCAGTTGCGATAAGTTGGCTTGTGCTGGTCACGATACATCGGCGCAGTTCAATTCGCTGGAGAAACAAATTATTGTCTTAGGAATGGATTCGAGTACGAAGATCGGAGCTCTCGAGAGGCGGATGTTGTTGATTAATGGTACTCTCTATTAGTCTTGTATTATTGGTTAAGAAGAAAGACATCTCTTTAACCATAGTCTCCATCACTGCTTGTTGGGCTTATATAAATTTTTGGTGATGCCTTTTGGGCTTATGAATGCTCCATCCACCTTTCAGGTGCTGATGAATTCTATTTTCAGAAATTTTTGAGATGGTAAGTGTTTGTGTTCTTTGATGCCATATTAGTATACAATCATACCGTGGAAGATCATGTAGTTCATCTCAGACAAGTTTTATAAGTCTTCCAACAACATAGGCGATTATCGAATAAGAAGAAGTGCTCATTTGGTATGTCATATGTTGATTACTTGGGTAACATCATCAGTGATAAAGTTGTTGCCAAAGATCCAAGTAAGACTAAAGAAGTAGTTGAATGGTATGTGCCTAAGTCTACGAAGGAGCTTTGTGGTTTCTTAGGATTAACTAGGAATTATCAACGATTCGTTAAGAATTATGGAACCATAGCTCGACATCTCACTGAGTTGTTGAAGAAGAATCTTTTTGAGTGGTAACCAAGAGCGCAATCGTCCTTTGAGACATTGAAGATAGCGATGACTTCTGCGCCGATTTTAGTACTGCCAAATTTTAGCGAGTTATTTGTAGTTGAATATGATGCCTCAGGCTATGGCCTATGTACTGTATTGATGCAGAATGAGTTACCACTGGATTACTTCAGTCATGGGTTAACAACGAAAGAACAAATGAAGCCCATTTATGAGAGGGAGCTCATGGCTATTGTGCTTGCTATCCTAAAGTGGAAGCACCATTTTCTAGGTCGTCGGTTTATAGTAAGAACATATCAAAAGAGTCTCAAGTTTTTGCTTGCTCAGCATGAAGTATCAATGGATTATCAGAAATAGTTGATCAAAATATTGGGATATGACTTTGATATTGTTTACAAACCGGGAGTGGAGAACGCTGTTGCAGATGGGTTGTCTAGGATCTCTTTGTTTGCCTTTACCATTCCAACTTCTTTACAACTTTAGGACTTCTGTAAGGAAATTGGTTTTTATAAGGAGATTCAGGACAGGAAAGCACGAGTTCTAAAGAATGAAGAGACGAAACCGGGATATATAGTGAAGGATAATCGTCTGTACTACAAGAACCAACTGGTGATTTCGAGAATGTCGGTTTTTATTCTTTTAATACTTCAAGAATATCATTCCAGTCTTATTGGAGGCATGCGGGTCTACTCCAAACGAAGAAGAGGATTTATAATTCATTTCATTTGGATCAAATGCAGAAAAATATACAAAAAAATACGTGACAGAGTGCCTAGTTTGTCAGACACACAAGTACTTTACTTTGTGTCATGTCGGATTACTTCAAACTCTGCCTATTCCAGTGTCTGTAGTGAAGACTGTTATTTTTGTTGTGGTGGATCGATTGAGCAAGTATGCTCATTTTGTGGGGTTGAGGCATCCATTTTTAGCTTTTGATGTGGCTCAAGCTTTTGTATATGAGATAGTGAAACTGCATGGCTTTCCTCTATCCATTGTTTCATACATGGATAGAATAGTCTTGAGTTTTTTTTGGAAGGAATGCTTTTGTTTGGCGGGTACTAAACTTAAGTACAATACAATTTATCATCCAAAATCAGATGGGCAAACTGAGGTCCTTAATAAGTGCTTAGAGACTTACCTCAAGTGTTATACATCAACTCATCTGAAGAAGTGGTTTCATTATCTTTCAAATGGATGAGTTCTCGTATAACACAAGTTATCACACATCCATACACTGCTCTCCTTTCAAACTTATGTATGGTCGTGATCCTCCTTAACTGTTGGCGTATGAACCAAGTTCTAAAACAACTTTGAGTTGGACCAATCCTTACAAGAACGAGATGAGTGGTTGCGTGAAATTAAGGCTCACTTGGCACATTCGGAGCAGTTGATGAAGAATAACGCTGACAAGCACAGTCAAGACTTACAATTTGTGGTAGGAGACTTAGTGTTTCTGACATTGAGACCCTATAGACAGAACTCAGTGTCTAAGCGTATTTGTAAGAAGCTGGCTGCGCGATATTATGGTCCCTTCAGGGTATTAGAGAAGATTGGGGATGCAGCGTATCGTCTAGAACTACTTGTGGAGTCTCCCATCCATCATGTCTTCCATATCTCCCAATTGAAGCCGGTGTTGGGTCAGAATCATGTTGATACTCCTTTACCTTCATAGTTATTAGTGAAAGATGGGCTGATCATTGAACAGAAGAGTATGATTGATTCGAGGTGTTTTGATGTGGGTAACTTGGAGATTCTGGTGCGTTGGAAGGGATTGCCTACTCATGAGACGTCTTGGATGTGGATGAGTGAGGCTGTCTCTCAATTTCCACATGCTAAACCTGGGGACAAGCTGATTCTCTGTACTTAGGCCATGGAGGGCTTATTATCTGTTACGCCACCACTGTTCTCTGGTGTTTTACACTGTTCATCCTGAATAGAACTGCCAGTTCCATGATCACGATCTCTAGAGTAAGAACCAAACTTAGACCTACCAATAATAAGCATCAATACAGTTGCTTTGAAGTTTTGTTTTGATTTGCGGGGTCCTCCTGCTATGGTAAACTTTAAGCTTGAAGTTTGTTTTCGAAGACTACCAGCACTGAATTTTATCTTTGTATTAACTTTGGTATCACTAGTTACTCTACACAATTCTAGTGGTCTAGGAACAGTTGAGAAAACCGAGAGCCCAACACAGGCTCCACAGAGCTTACAGTCTAGTACAACATAGTTGGGATCAGAGTTTCATGTGTGTATAGCAATGTTGAGTTTTCACTATTCCCTACTATTTCATGTGGATTCGGGATTGAACTGGAGGAACTAAGAAGCTCGTGGGTAGCCCTTTGTGGAAGTAAATCAATAGTATTTGTACCATTGGCAGCCTCATCCGATTTATCTTTGCAGTCCACAATATAAGGAAGTGCACGTGTATCCCATTCACATAAACTGATAAGTTTTTGTTCCTGCAAATATCAATGCATCAATACTATTCTTAACTATGACTCAAAAATATACAAAATGCCTCTTAGAAAGGATGCAATAGTCAACAAGTGATCATTAATTAGTTGTAGTCTCTAGGCCAATTATATCATATGAACGAAATTAAAACGAATCAAGGAGAATGACGAAGCGAAGGAACTATATTGATAAATGCACAATAGACTAAGGATCATTCTCTTCTAGTAAAATCATAGAAGTACCCATGTAGGCAAAACACAGACAAGGAATTGTTTTGCCAAAGGCTGTAACAATATTAAGATTGCAAAAGTCGTTTACGTTAGCTAGAAATAAATAAGATTCCTCAAAACAAGTCAAACCTGGTAGAAAAGTTGAGCTGGGATCGCTCCAACATGATTGATAAGAGATTCTGTTTGAGAACATTCGGCTGATGGTGCAAAAAGAATCAGATCTAAGAGTTGAAGTAAAGCTTCTGACCGTTCTTCATGTTTATCCTCTAAATCCTTCGGTGTCACTTAAGGAAATTCAGAAAGCGTTTCTTCGCATGAATTCTCTATCCATGGACAAAATAAATTGTGCCCATTATCCAGCTTTCTCCACTGTAAGAAACCCACAGAGACTATATCCAACTTCAGTGAGAAAACAAAAACATAAATGAGTTACATAGATATGATTAAACATATTAACTGCGCCATGCTGATTAAACATATTAACGGCGCCATGTTGCCAGTGGCGGATTTAGCTTATAACGTACGGGGTCACGTGCCCCCAACTAATTTTTGATTTTGCTTAATTACTTTGAATTTTTTGAAGTAATTAACTCAAATCCTATGATAATGCCCCGTCTAATTTTAAAATTTGTAGTTGTGCCCCCGATTAAAAATTCTCCTAGATCCACCACTGCATGTTGCTTATGTTGCTTTGATCAAGAAAATGGGCCTGAAAAGTAAATATGAGCTGTACAAGATTCACAAGATATAGTATCAGTGTCATCATTCAACCATCCTCTCTTAGCACAAGATTACTGATTCCATTAAGCAATATACAAACCTCAATCATCTAATTAAAAATCAGATTCATCATGAATCTGAAAGACTAACCTAGTGGAGGAAGAGGGAAGCTGAGATTTCGATGGGGGTAAAGAAAAGCTTCTCCATGATTTGCTGGAGTCTTGTGCCATCATTTAGCTTCCAAAAGAAAAAAACAATGTAGCTTCCTCTTTCTCTTCGGCTTGCTGCGTTCATGTAAACCCTAAATACTTAGAAATTCGTCTCCATTTTCTTCGTCGTAGCTCAGGTGAAACGAGTGGGCTTAGAATGGCGGTTAGACTGGAACGCAACCAAAACAAGGGACCTTGTGTCGTCTTAGTCTCATTTATTTTTGTCTATTTTACGAATATGTCTCTTTAGTTCTTTCTTAGTCCAGTTATTATCTGAATATTTCAAATATCTATAGAAAAATGTCTATTTAATAACACGGTATAAAAAACAACACGGTATAAAATTCCAACAATTATATGAAATAGTGAGTAAATGGAAATTTGGCAGTTAATTATTTAAATTAACCAATAATAGTACTGTTACAAAAAACAAATAATAATTAACAATATCTATCTAGTGGAGAAATCAAATCAAATCTGACACGAAGCAACATTGATCTGCGAATCTATCTATAACCGATTAACGACTGAAAGAAAAAAAAAACTTTATACAATTAATTAATTACTTTATTTTTAAAATGTATACAACATGGTATAAAATTCCAACGGCTATATGAAATAGTGAAAAATGGAAATTACGAGTAAGAAAAATAGATATTACAGTCATTTAATAGTTAAAAAGGAAACAAACAACGATAAATCAAAATCTATAAGTATACACAGCCCTAAACCTTCGTGGTCACGCTACTAATCACTCACAATTCTGTAAAACTCTCGAAGCTTTTTTGTTTTGTTGCAGTAAACCATGGATTCTCTTTCATCTTCTTCTTCTTCTTCGATGACAAAGAAGACGAACAACAAGCTCTGTGTCAGAAACAAGACACGTTTCAAGAACACAAACTTGTTGTCAAGAGAGAAGACAATGGTCAAGAAAGCGTTAGAGCTATCCATTCTCTGCGACAACGAGATTTGTGTGATACATTACGATCGTGAAGGGAATCTCGTCAACACATTGCCCCAAGATCAGTCCCAAGTCAGAGGGATTCTCGAGAGGTATAACAATTTGAGCGACGGAGAAAAACTGAAGAAGAAGAATACTAATCTCTCTCAGTTCTGTAACAAGAAACTCATCGACGAGAAGAAAAGATCTCTTACTAACGCAAACGAACGCAAAACGTTCACAAAGAAAGTTGGAGACTTCAAGGGTTCCTTGGAACATAAGTTACTTGTATTACAAGACAGGTTTTGTGACCTTTTTTATTCCCAAGATCATCATCAGACCGAGCAAGAACAGAGCCCTTGTCTTGATGTTATGTCTGAAAACAATCTCAACTTTCCGGCTTCCTCTGGCTTCAATCACTTCTCTTCTTCACTAATCGTGGAGGATCCATTGATGAACTTTTGTCCGCCGGTGATTAACGGTCCTGTTTCTGATCATCAACAACATATAGTAGGATCATCAACGAATCTTCTCAGGGGTGGTGATGCGTCAACAACCGGTTCCTCCAATCATCAGAGTCAATTCTCAATGTTTCTGTTTAACCATGAAACCGCTACGTTTACTCAACTTCCCAACTCTGTTTCTTCAAGCTTCGACCAAGGTTTGACTCCGTATACCAACAATCTCAGTACAGCACAAGGGTCTAACTTTGTGTGTGACAACAATCTCAACGCACAAGGGTTCAACTTTGGCTGCAACAACAATCTCAGCACACAAGGCTTTAACTTTGGCTGCAACAACAATCTCAACGCACAAGGGTTCAACTTTGGCTGCAACAACAATCTCAGCACACAAGGCTTTAACTTTGGCTGCAACAACAATCTCAATGCACAAGGGTTCAACTTTGGCTGCAACAACAATCTCAACACACAAGGCTTTAACTTTGGATGCAACAACAATCTCTCTACACTTCAAGCTCGTTTAGATCCCTCACAGACACCACACTGGAACCCTTATTGATCAACTCATCGCTTCTGATTTAATTCATCTTATTAATCAAATTGTGTATTACTGATTTTGCTTTTGCATTTTTGTAAATCTCTGGATTATCAAGTTCTTATTCCTATATATAATATATTCAACTTCCACTTTTAAAGAGTTGTGTGTATGTCTCTATACTTTTGTTTTTTTTATATTATATGTTGTAATTTGCGAGTGAGAAAACTAGAATCAACAGTTTTCTGTTTATCAATACATATCACAAAGATCATTACTCCTTTGGTTACACTTTACAGTATAATGTCTAGCCTCAAATTTTCATTTCATGTAAAAACGAACTGATTATTTATCTTTTCAGTTTAATCTTGGGTCAATGCGTACAAATATAGTGAAAGCCTTAACAATCACCAATCTTTACTTGAGAACCTCTAAAACCATGAAACGGGCGGGGTAGACACTTTACTCTCTTTGACTGTGTTACCTGTAAAAAATTACATAAACCAAGTCAATGAATGCATAGATAATCTCAAATGCAAATTTTTTAATCATGATCCTATCAATTTTAACTTTTTGTCAGGGTCTCATATTCGATTTTTTCTTAGTATTCGGTAAGTGCAAAGGTTTTCTTTATCAGTCCATGTTGAAACCACGATGGGAAAAAAACAGTTTGACCCAATAATGAGAATCAAACACATAAAATTGCTGATATACTCTTTGACAAACTCAACGACGTAAGTAAGAAAGAAAGAATGAGTTTGTGAAATTATGAAGATCAGAAAAAGAATGCAGAAAAGATAGAAAGAATGAGTTTGTAGAAGTATGAAACGACTACATTTACTCAACTTCCCAACTCTGTTTCTTCAAGCTTCGACCAGAGGCTAATTGGCACTTATTGATACTAATATCCAAGCCACGTTATTGTTTATTAGTCAAATTTGTGTTCGTTTTTCTTTCCACTTCTTTGTAAATTTTATGACAATGTTACATTCTTATTCCGATATACCTTCTTATGTCATCAGTCCTCATGTGCAAGTTTTTTTACTTTAGAGATTACAAGTGAAACCCTTTTCTATTTTTAGTTAACAAATGCAAATAAATCTTTACTTGAGGACCACTCAAACTTTGATCATGTGTAGTAGTAGACACTTTACACTCTTCTTTGTATGTCACTTGTAAGAAATAACATACATAAAACCATTTAGCGACTGCACATCTCTAATCTCAAAGGGGACACTTTTAGTCAAAGATCATATACATTGCCCTTCTTGTAAAGGTCTACAATGACAATAACTGTAATACCATTTTCTCTTCTGTATCTCTTCACAATCTATAAAGTTAGTGATAGATAATGAACACTAGAGCTGACGTGGCTGATGGTTGCTTTGTTGGCAAGGAAGTGAGGTTGTTGATTCATAGAGAGGCTTTGTTGTTACTGAATGGAGAGTATAAATAAAGATCTACGAGTGTTGGTGAGTGGCATCGAAAGATCATAGGGAATTGTTTTGGCAATTTCAGAGGAGTTTCTCTGTCAATTGAAATCAGATTCATAAAGCTTATTTCTATGGATTTGAAGGCTCAAGGCACATTTGGTGACATGAGATTGTAATCAGTTCGATTAGCAATAAAAAGAGTACTCTTATCAGCTAGCTTAGTTTTTCATTTGCAACCCTACACCAACCACTCATATATCAATCAAAGATCTATTAACAAATGATACAATCAATAGATAAATGATCTTAATAACCAGCAAGCTCTCTCTCTTTGCATGTTCGGCTAATGGGTCACTAGACTTATCTTTTGCTGTTCCACTGGTGAAAGAGATAAAAAATGACTCCAATTTGTGAAAGCCGTAATAAAGCTTGAGAATCGTCTCCTCGTTTCATGGTTAAACCCAAGGTTCTATCGGTCTAGACAACTCCTAGGCTCCCGCCTAGGCGGCAACTCGGTTCTATCTGAAAAAATTCTCCTAAAATCCGATTTATATCGATTTATATAATCCAAATGAATTTAAACTATTGGAAATCGGTTAAAATGGATTTAAATTACTCTAAATATGTTAATTTAAACAATAATGTTAGTAAAGAACCACAAATTTATCTAATTTCTTTTTTTTAGCATATCTAATTTTTGTAATTTATCACAATAATTTTATAAATCTATTTAAAACTAAAATATTTCATATAAATGTCATATATATAATAAATCAAAAATTCATTAACGCCTAGACTTCGCCTAAGCTCTGAATAATCCGCCTAGTCGTTTTTCCTCTATAAAGCGTTTGGATAACGCCTGGCGATTTTTTAAACATTGGCTTTAAACCCTCTTCTACAAGGTGTGGCTGATAAACTAAAATTGTATCTTTCCTACCACAAGCTATAGTGGTTATTGTAATACTTAGGTTCAATTCTAGATGATTGTTTCTACACTTTGCTTTTATAAGTTTGATACTAAAATAAAACATATCGTTTTATTAAAATAGAAGAATAAAAATAAAGGAAGTAAAAACATTGTATTGGTTTGGTTTCATATTATGAGAGAGCTAAGCCTAGGGCGATGGGTTGGGTGTCAAATGATCACGAGCCAAAAAACTATTCAAGGGCCGACTAAGCATGGGTCTAGAACTCGAATTACATAAATAGCCCAACCCACTTTCGAGGCGACTCTCCCTTCATCAAGCCATATCAATACCTAAACTATCATTTGGATCAAAACAGGATGTCAAACATTATCGTTGAGATTCAATTTAGTTCACAAATCGCTCTAACATATGCGTTCGCTGGTTATGGACGATTTGCTCATTCATGTTATGGCTAGCAACCTACAGCACTTTTGATGAATGAATTAACCTAGAATCATACACTAAGTGGGCAGTTTAGTGCAAGCCCTAAGAGCAACAATGAATGAAGACAATCAAAACAATGACTTTCTTTGTATTTAACTCACCAATCTAGACACCCTCGCACCCTATACTAAACAAGCCGACTCAGCCATTAACAAAGAAAACACATAGATCGACAATGAATAAAACATGAATAACGATTGCAAACGAATGAATAGGCTTCAAGATTCTTCTCTAATGTGTAGAGATCCTTCTCCCTTATTACAAATCGCTAGTCTCTCTCCAAAATTAATTGTAAAAAGTAACGTAGTCTGATAAAATAAATAAGAAAACAATATATTGCAGGTCTCTGGCGGCTGCAAGAGAGAAAATAAGACCCTAGATAAAATCACGAAATATATAGAAACTTCCTTAAAAATCCCAATCTTAGGAGCGAGTGCTCCATTCTAAAATTGGGTGCTCCATTCTGAAATCTCCAAGTTTACTCTTTTCTGCTTTTTTTTCTCCAAGTGATCCACATCCATCTACAACCTACTCTAGACATGTAATGACTCGGAAATGACTAAAAAGACTCGACAACACTTTATAAAACACTGTTAGTATGTGTCAAAAACACAATACATCGTTGAGTCTCTATAAATATGAAGGTGAATGGTGTTGCTGGAAGAAGATTAGTGAAATCTCGTGATTCACATCGAGCTTAGGCGCTGGTCTAGCTGGTGTTATGAATGCCGTAAACAAGTAAAAAGTAATAATGTCTGAAATATCTTCCATGTGTTGATATTTTTGACTATAGTCTGAACTCTAGTGTAACTCTTTTAGCTCATAGTCAAGCAACATAATCATAGGAAATGTAGCTGAACCTCTATATTGTTTTGCATTTGAGTCATGGTCTAAACATACTTTCTTTTGATCATTTACTTAAACTCTAAGCCTAGATTGAGGAGGAATTCACTAGACTAACTATTATCGTTGAATTTGATCAAAATTACAAAGTACTCTCGGCTGAGAATCAATATGGAAAAAGACCATTTACATGGGAGGAGTAACAGAAGTGCACCAATTAGAGATTGAGAATAGGTTTCACTTCAAAATGGATCAACTTCCAGTCCGCTACTTAGGGTTACCTCTAACCACTAAGAGCATGTCATGTACTGATTACCAACCCCTTATTGAAGCAATCCTGAACCTCATTGGATCATGGAAGAAGAGGTTCTTATCGTATGTTGGAAGGCTGGAACTCCTACCTTACGGTATAAGTTTAGGAGTGAGATCATGGGGAACAGATACACGGAGGAGGGGAATGTCATTCTGGGTTTTATGTCTCAGCTAAAGCACTCGTATGTTGAGAGTTTCCTAGCTCGTTATGTTTTTCCAGGCGGTGATGTGCATGATTTGGAGAAAGCCAAATGCAAGAAAACATGGGGAGAACCTCGACCTCTAAAGTGCCTCTTCAAAACTATTAACAAGATGATCAAAAACATGATTATGTTTCGTAAGAACCAAGAGAAAAAATTGAAAAAAGCCTTTCAAGTCTGAAAAGCACATGTGAGAACATACTCTGATCTTTTTCGTTTTACTCTGCTTACAAAAGTAAAACACAAAGTAACCTTTGTTGTAACAAAATATATTTTCTTTTGAATCAAATTTAATATTTTATGAATAAAATAAAATAACTTAAACATGAGTAGACTTTTCAAAAAAGTCATTTCATAGAAATTTTCCCTTGAAAAGATTTCCAAAATTTATATCCCTAAATTTTCTACCATTTTTTTTCTTTAGTCAAAAAAAAGATAGTTATAATCGTAGAATTAATTCGAAAAAAGAACAAAAGGAAATAGTAAGAAGAGTCTTTGAAAAAAAACAAATTCTAATGATTCCAACAATCTAGGAACACGTATATGATAATTATTCACATATAGTTACTGAAATAATAACAAATAATGTGTATGTCTAGCAACGGAGCAACCGTGTGGAGATATCAAATCAAATCCGACACGAAGCAACACACAGATTTTCGAATCTATTAACGAATGAAGGATAAGAAAATTTATGGAAATAATTAATTACTTAATTATTATTAAAACTGTATACAACACGGCTAAAAAATCCCAACGGCTATGAAAAATGGACAAAAATGGAAATTATCGAAAGAAACTATAGGTATTTAATACATCAAAAAAAGGAAATCAGAAACGATAAATCAAAATCTATAAAAATACAGAGGCCTAAACCTTCGTGGTCACGCTACTAATCACTCACAAATCTGTAAAACTCTCGAAGCTTTTTTGTTTTGTTGCAGTAAACCATGGATTCTCTTTCATCTTCTTCTTCTTCTTCGATGACAAAGAAGACGAACAACAAGCTCTGTGTCAGAAACAAGACACGTTTCAAGAACACAAACTTGTTGTCAAGAGAGAAGACAATGGTCAAGAAAGCGTTAGAGCTATCGATTCTCTGCGACAACGAGATTTGTGTGATACATTACGATCGTGAAGGGAATCTCGTCAACACATTGCCCCAAGATCAGTCCCAAGTCAGAGGGATTCTCGAGAGGTATAACAATTTGAGCGACGGAGAAAAACTGAAGAAGAAGAATACTAATCTCTCTCAGTTCTGTAACAAGAAACTCATCGACGAGAAGAAAAGATCTCTTACTAACGCAAACGAACGCAAAACGTTCACAAAGAAAGTTGGAGACTTCAAGGGTTCCTTGGAACATAAGTTACTTGTATTACAAGACAGGTTTTGTGACCTTTTTTATTCCCAAGATCATCATCAGACCGAGCAAGAACAGAGCCCTTGTCTTGATGTTATGTCTGAAAACAATCTCAACTTTCCGGCTTCCTCTGGCTTCAATCACTTCTCTTCTTCACTAATCGTGGAGGATCCATTGATGAACTTTTGTCCGCCGGTGATTAACGGTCCTGTTTCTGATCATCAACAACATATAGTAGGATCATCAACGAATCTTCTCAGGGGTGGTGATGCGTCAACAACCGGTTCCTCCAATCATCAGAGTCAATTCTCAATGTTTCTGTTTAACCATGAAACCGCTACGTTTACTCAACTTCCCAACTCTGTTTCTTCAAGCTTCGACCAAGGTTTGACTCCGTATACCAACAATCTCAGTACAGCACAAGGGTCTAACTTTGTGTGTGACAACAATCTCAACGCACAAGGGTTCAACTTTGGCTGCAACAACAATCTCAGCACACAAGGCTTTAACTTTGGCTGCAACAACAATCTCAACGCACAAGGGTTCAACTTTGGCTGCAACAACAATCTCAGCACACAAGGCTTTAACTTTGGCTGCAACAACAATCTCAATGCACAAGGGTTCAACTTTGGCTGCAACAACAATCTCAACACACAAGGCTTTAACTTTGGATGCAACAACAATCTCTCTACACTTCAAGCTCGTTTAGATCCCTCACAGACACCACACTGGAACCCTTATTGATCAACTCATCGCTTCTGATTTAATTCATCTTATTAATCAAATTGTGTATTACTGATTTTGCTTTTGCATTTTTGTAAATCTCTGGATTATCAAGTTCTTATTCCTATATATAATATATTCAACTTCCACTTTTAAAGAGTTGTGTGTATGTCTCTATACTTTTGTTTTTTTATATTATATGTTGTAATTTGCGAGTGAGAAAATTAGAATCAACATTTTTCTGTTTATCAATACATATCACAAAGATCATTACTCCTTTGGTTACACTTTACAGTATAATGTCTAGCCTCAAATTTTCATTTCATGTAAAAACGAACTGATTATTTATCTTTTCAGTTTAATCTTGGGTCAATGCGTACAAATATAGTGAAAGCCTTAACAATCACCAATCTTTACTTGAGAACCTCTAAAACCATGAAACGGGCGGGGTAGACACTTTACTCTTCTTTGACTGTGTTACCTGTAAAAAATTACATAAACCAAGTCAATGAATGCATAGATAATCTCAAATGCAAATTTTTAATCATGATCCTATCAATTTTCACTTCTTTTCAGGGTCTCCTATTCGATTTTTTCTTAGTATTCGGTAAGTGCAAAGGTTTTCTTTATCAGTCCATGTTGAAACCACGATGGGAAAAAAACAGTTTGACCCAATAATGAGAATCAAACACATAAAATTGCTGATATACTCTTTGACAAACTCAACGACGTAAGTAAGAAAGAAAGAATGAGTTTGTGGAATTATGAAGATCAGAAAAAGAATGCAGAAAAGATAGAAAGATTGAGTTTGTAGAAGTATGAAACGACTACATTTACTCAACTTCCCAACTCTGTTTCTTCAAGCTTCGACCAGGGGCTAATTAGCACTTATTGATACTAATATCCAAGCCATGTTATTGATTATTAGTCAAATTTGTATTCGTTTTTCTTTCCACTTCTTTGTAAATTTTATGACAATGTTACATTCTTATTCCTATATACCTTCTTATGTCATCAGTCCTCATGTGCAAGTTTTTTTACTTTAGAGATTACAAGTGAAACCCTTTTTTATTTTTAGTTAACAAATGCAAATAAATCTTTACTTGAGGACCACTCAAACTTTGATCATGTGTAGTAGACACTTTACACTCTTCTTTGTATGTCACTTGTAAGAAATAACATACATAAAACCATTTAGCGACTGCACATCTCTAATCTCAAAGGGGACACTTTTAGTCAAAGATCATATACATTGCCCTTCTTGTAAAGGTCTACAATGACAATAACTGTAATACCATTTTCTCTTCTGTATCTCTTCACAATCCATAAAGTTAGTGATAGATAATGAACACTAGAGCTGACGTGGCTGATGGTTGCTTTGTTGGCAAGGAAGTGAGGTTGTTGATTCATAGAGAGGCTTTGCTGTTACTGAATGGAGAGTATAAATAAAGATCTACGAGCGTTGGTGAGTGGCATCGAAAGATCATAGAGAGTTGTTTGGCAATTTCAGAGAAGTTTCTCTGTAAATTGAAGGCAGATACAGAAAGCTTATTTCTCTGGATTTGAAGGCTCAAGGAACATTTGGTGATTTGAGATTGTAATCAGTTCGATTAGCAATAAAAAAAGTACTCTTATCTGCTAGCTTAGTTTTTCATTTGCAACCCTACACCAACCACTCATATATCAATCAAAGATCTATTAACAAATGATACAATCAATAGATAAATGATCTTAATAACCAGCAAGCTCTATTTTTGCATGTTCGGTTAATGGGTCACTAGACTTATCTTTTGATGTTCCACTGCTAAAAGAGATAAAAAAATGACTCCAATTTGTGAATGCTGTAATACAGCTTAAGAATCGTCTCCTGGTTTCATGGTTAAACCCAAGGTTTAATCGGTCTGGACGGTGCCTAGACCCCCGCCTAGGCGGCAACTCGGTCATATCTGAAACAATTTTCTTAAAATCCGATTTATATCGATTTATACAATCCAAATCAATTTAAACTATTGAAAATCGGTTAAAATAGATTTAAATTACTCTAAATATGTTAATTTAAACAATAATGTTAGTATAGATCCACAAATTTATCTAATTTCTTTTGTTTTGCGTATCTAATTTTGGTAATTTATCACAATAATTTTATAAATCTAATTAAAACTAAAATATTTCATATAAATGTCATATATATCTAACAATAATAAAAGGGGAATATTCTTGATATGGAGAGTGTCTTGTCAACTTCCATAACTCTATAAAATGACATTTCCTTTTCCTAATATGACGTCTTTGCCTTGGTTTAAGTTATGCGATCTTGTTTGATTTCCATTGTTAAATCCTGACAAAGTCTCTGACAGATTCCTTGATGTGGTCTCTGATGAATCCAACAGTCCATGTAAAAGCTTTCATTAACCCACAAAGCTACATCCTAGTTTGTATTAATCAAAACTCTCTAATTATACATGATTGATGAAAGTTTTCAAACCACCAAGCTTGTTTGGGTTGCCACTTATCATATTTATGGCAACTCTTAAGGTATGAGAAATGAAAAGGTCTCACTAGAGTTATCTTTTGATATTATACGGGTGACAATGACATGTAGACAAATATGACTCCACTTCTTTAAGATACCTAATAAACAAAAGTACAATATACATATACTTTGTAATGATGGCAACATAGAGATAGTGAGAGCAATTACAAGATTGAGTGGTTGTGGTAACTTCTCCATTTCTTAAGCGTGGACAAAGGAACAATAACCGATGAAGTATTAGCAGAGGTGGTTTTAGGAAAAAGTTTTGTTTCCACTCCCACAATGGCGATGGTAATTGTTGCTTGAGGAATTTTTTTCTAATATACTTATCTATTAGACTAGTAGGTCCCTTTAATTATTAGTTACTCCAGTTACTATCCAAACATTTTAAATACTACAGCAAATTCAGAAATACAAAAATTCATCGATTTATCTGACACATGCAGAATAACAGAGTTAATAAGCAAAACCCTAACAGACAAGATATTCCTCTACTAATATTATTACTAGCAATTCATTTTAGAAAATAATTAGGCAAAGCCATATCTTTTATATATCTCTCAGGTTGTGGACAAGTCATTCTAACAAACATGGCTATCACACTATAAGCACTTATATTATTGAATTTCTAAAGACCTTTCTTCTTGAGTATACTGGATCGTAGAGACAATGTCTCTCATGATTCCACTCTGTCTAACAAACTTTCATAATAAATATTTAGAATTGAATTCAGTTTATAAATACTACTCAATAATACTTTACTCATATTCAATACTTTTTTCTAACGCATCTGCCACATCATCTTCTGTTAATCTCTTCTTCACTCTTCTGCTTCTCTTCCTATAATAGTATCTCCAGTGTCTATCAATACCTCTCATAACTTTCAGAATTAAGCTTGCCTTCAAGCTTAAAATCTGGAAACAGCAACCCTAGATCTTTAATACGGAGCCAAGACTGTTCATAATTATGTAAGCCTTTCCACTGTACCAAGGCTTCCAAATGCCCCTTTGTCATCATAACGAGTTGTATTAATAGTCTTCGGAACCATTACCAACTCATCTGTACGCAAAACATTGTTGTTAAAAGCTGCACCACATGATTCCTTCCCAACATTGGTTTTAGCGAAGACACATAAAACACTGGGTGTATCTTACACTCATCAAGAATTTGTAAACGATACGCTGCACGTCCAATATGTTCCATCACTCTGAAAGGACCACAATAGCATGCATCAAGCTTGTGACATAATCGTTCGCCAACAAATTTTGCCTATAAGGTATTAGTTTCAGAAAGAAACATGTTCCATTCCCAAAAACCAAATCCTCTATGCTTTTCAACATTATTTTCATCAATTCTCTAGTCTTCAACAAATGACCTTTAATTTTACTCAACATCTTGTCTCTTTCTATCGTCATCGTCTCAAGTTCAAAATTAGTAGTTAAACTCTCTTCATATTGAAGTAATCCAGGAGGTTCAATGCCATACACCAACTTAAAAGGAGATGTCTTAAGAGTCGTCTGATAAGATGAGTAATACCACAATTCTGCCAAAGCCAAGTACTTCTTCCACAACTTTGGATGAGAAGAAGTAAAAGATCATAAAGAAGACTCCAAAAATCTACTTAAAACTTCAATTTGAGCATCCACTTGTGGGTGATAAGCCGTACTGAATTTCAAGGTTATCCCAGCTAATCGAAAGCATTCTCTCTAGAAACTGCTTAAAAACACCTTATTCCTGTCTGAGATGATACATTTAGGATAACCGTGTAATTGAACAACCTCTTGAGTGAACCTATTTTCCACCATTGTTTTTGTATAAGGATGCTTCAAACTCATGAAGTTAGCATATTTTCTGAGAAGAGCCACAACAACAAATACCACATTAAACCCAAGAGATTCTAGAAGTCCTTTAATGAAATCCATTGAAATCTCTTACCATATATGATTAGGAATAGAAATTGCATTTAGTAAGTGTGATGGGTTCAATGTAGAGTACTTATGGATTTGAAACTTTTGAAAACTTAACACTAAGAAACATACTGTTGAACATCCTTCTTCAAGTTTTAGCAATTAAACAACCTCTAAATGCAATTGATCATTTTTAACACTCTTGAATGTCCACCAATCATGCTATCATGATATTCATTGAGAATGAGATGAATATACACTACTGATGGTGGCATAACCAATCTATTCATGTAAAACATGTATCCTTTCGCCTCCTGATAACCTTTCTTTCCCACCCCACCCCATCAGTATCCACCTTTTACAAAATATCCTTCATTTTCAGATTTGCAGATATTGTCAATGCATGTTATATTAAACTCTATATTTCTCTAGGATCTTGAAAAATAAGAGAAAGACTATCAGCCACTTTGTTATCTACTCACGCCTTGTAGATAATCTAAAAATCATATCTCAAGATTTTCGTTAACCATCTCTGGTAATCCATAAAAAAATCTTGTTGCTCAAGTAAAAACTTTAAGCTTTTCTGGTCAGTAAAAACAGTGAATCTTCGCCCCATAAGAAAATGTTTCCACTTCTGGACTGACATGACAATATCCACCAGTTTGCATTCATATATTGGCTTAAGTTGTTCATGAGAAAACAACTCCTTGCTAAAGAAAGCATTTGGCCATCTTTGTTGTAACAAGACTGCTCTTAAGCCATAACCTGAGGCGTCAGTTTACACCACAAACATCTCATCAAAATTATGTAGGGCTAGAACATGAGCTGTCACCATAGCATTATTAAGAAGTTCAAAAGATCTATGTGCTAAGTTACTCCATTAAAAACAATCTTGCTTCAACAAATCTGTTAGAGCATGTGCAATAACCATATAGCCTTTTACATAGTGTATGTAGTAGCCAGTAAGACCTTAGAATCCACAAAATTCTTTGACAGTCTTTGGTCATGGACAGTTAGTAATAGTCTCAGTTTTCACACTATTAGTTGAAAAACTTTCCAAAGATATTATATGCCCCAAATATTCTACCTTAGACTGCCCAAACAAACATTTTTTTGTGACTGGCAAAGAGTGTATGTTATTGCATTATCTTCAGTACTTCATGCAAATGTTCCTCGTGATCCTCCAATAATAACTTGCACACCATAATATCATCGAAAAAGACTAGAAAATACTTGCGTAGTAATGGCTTGAAGATTGCATTCATCAAGGACTGAAAAAGTTGATGGTGCATTTATAATCCAAATGGCATTACCAAAAACTCATGTCTTGCTATAACAGTCGGATTTGATGATATCATGAATGTAAATCAAGTTTAGAGAATGTAGATCAAGTTTAGAGAACACTCTTGCTCCATTGAGTTCATCCAGCAGTTGGTCGATGACAAAAACTAGAAACTTTTCAGGTATTGTTGCTCTGTTAATTGCTCTATAATCCACGCATAAACAATAACTCAAATCCTTCTCTTAACCATCAAAAAAATCCTAATAAACAGACTTATATTTTCTCTTATTACCCCTGATAGAAGAATTTTTTATACTAACTTCTCAATGGCCTCAATGTGAGCATGAGGATACGCAGCTTTATAGGCCCTTGGCCCAATATAAATGTGACCACAACCATCACCTTCAACTCCATGTTCTTACATAAATGTGATTTTGACCACTTATTATCACATGTAAGGAAATTTTTGTTAATTATCTTCGGGTCGACGCGCTATTTCCCCACGAGAACTATCATATAGCATCAGATCTCCACCAAACTATGACCTAGTGTTAAATCTTCATAATTTGAAAGTTATAAACTTATTTCTCCACGAATTAACGATTTTGAATGTATTTCTCCTTGAACCGATACTTCTACATTGTCAAAGTTATGTTCTTAGCAGCGATTGCTCGACCGAGATTTGACGAGGAAGGAAATGGGACCTTTTCTGGAAAAAAATAGGAGTGTTTTCTTTTGCTACCATGCAACCAGCTAAGAGGAAAAGAAAAAAACAGAGATGCTCGAATCCTAGAGCTAAAAGCATCAACTTTCGTGAAAAGAGGAGATATAAAAGCATGTTGGATTGAAAAAGTCATTCTGATTATTCATGAAAGATGGTTAATTGAAGATCTGGGAAAGACTATTTTTATCCAGCAAGACAATGCAAGAACACATGTTGCTTGTGGTGATAAAGAGTTTCAAGAATCTGCCTCCGAAAATGGTTTATATATATGTCTAATGTGTAAATCGCCAAATTCTCCGAATCTAAATACTTTAGATCTTGGATTTTTAGTGTGATACAATCAATACAACACCAGAAATGCCCCAAAACTGTACAAGACCTTATTCAAGCCGTAGAAGAAGCATTTGATGAATATCTTGCAGAAAGTGTAAACTGTATTTTTTTTATCTTTCAATCATGCATGAAAGAGATCATGAGAATTGGAGGAGAAAACAAATACAAAACCCCGCACATGGAGAAATCTACACTTGCTAGAGAACACCGTCTTCCTCTTCAAATAAGTTGTGATGTGTCATTGGTTCAAAGCGTTATGAACACACTAGCATCATCTTCATGATTTTTAGATTTTAAATTGTTGAGCTTTATTTTATTTTTTTCCAGATTTCTTGTTATATGATTATTCATATCTTTGTGAGTTTATTAACTTGAAATAATTTTAATTTTATAATTATTGAGAGTTACTATTGTGTTTATGTGATCAAAATTGAGTATAACTTAAGTTTACGTGATCAAATTTTAAATTAATTTTTTGTACTACTAATAATTTCAAAATAAAATTATTTGAGTGAAACAACAAAATAACAAAGTAGAAGTGTGAAATTATATTTCACATATTTGTTATTATGAACTTGCAATAATACAATAAAACCTTTTTGAAATTTAAAAGAATGCGGAAAATAGATCTTCAACATTTCAAGTATAGCTTCTTCAATTCCTTTATCAGGATGGAGCTCTACCTCATCATAAAAGAACAACTTATTCATATCAAAGTCACGGTTGACATGAAAACAAATCTTGTAAACCGGTAGATCATCTTTTTCTTTGCCCTCTTCTTCGTTCTTCATTTTAAGTTGTAAAGTTAGAAAAAAATGAAAGAAAGAAAAAAAAGCTGATGTTTGAATATATAATGTGTTGTATAATTATTCAATGCTTTCGAAATAGTATATCTCTTGTAACACACAGCAAAAGTCATACGAGTATCACATTGAAATCTGAATTTTTGACTAGAAATCATGTTATAATTATAAGGGTAGAAAAGGTCTTTTTGTCATAAGTTGCATGGATTTTAATAAACGTCAATTATATTGACACAAGAAAAAGGTAGTAGAACGTTAAGTGTAGATGAACAGAGGGAGTATATACTAGATATTGATCCGCGCACCCGCGCGAGTATTTGGTTCTTACATTTTTATAATTGATATTTGTTATATATTTTAAATGTGTCGTAATATAACTACTTGTATTCAAAAGACCTGAACCGAAGCGGGTAATATGGTTATTTTTGGTACAAATATCTGAAACCCGTTTCAGATACATTTGTTATTTAGATATTTATAGGTTCATATACATCATAACCAAATTATTCCAGACCTAGAAAGACCCAACTCAAAACCCACACATAAATTTATAATATTCAAGCGAGGCCTAATTTCAAAACAAAAAAATACGGTACCCGAAAGGAACAACCCATACCTAAATGGATAGCCAATGTTCATGTTTAACTGATTTTATAAACTAATAAAAAGGGACTCTTTCTATGTGTTTGGCTAAATTAAGTAAAATAAAAATAGTTTTTTATTTAGTAAAATAATTATATGAAGTGAAATATTAAGTGACAATAAATGTAGTACATTTTATTATTTTGATTTAAGTTATTATTTGATTCAAAAGCGTATCTTTTGAATTATTTTTTTGGTTACGTAATTTTTTACCAATTGAAACTAAAATAAAAATAGTAAAAAAACTAAACCGAACGTTTAACCATAGGAAAAACCAGTTATTTTACATTTTTGATTTTATAATTGGTACAAAGTTAATGTTGATTAACTAACAAATAAAATTATGCACTATTATTATTATGGTAATACAATTAATGATGTGATGTATTTTGAAGGCAATACAATTAATAAAATTGTTAAACTGAGTGAAATATAGAAAAACAATAATGTATTTATATTCATGAGATTACTAAAAAGACATTATACTTTTTATACTGCTATCCATGTTTTCAAACAATTCTCATTTATACTATTATTCATGTTTCCAAATAGTATCAAAAAGTACTCTATTTATATATATAGTGGCGATTTTATTTGTGCGTTGGTACATTTAGGCGTTTGTAATGTTGGTTGGAGATATTGGTGATGGATGACAATGACGGATGATGTGTTTAATAGTCCTTAATAATGTAATAGAGTGGCAAATAAGTCAATCAAACCTATGTATTTGGTTCCAATTGCTCTTATTGGAAGTCCATTTGTTAAACATATCTTTATGGCTACTAGATTGTGGTATGATCCTACCATTTTCTCCTCAGCTTCAGATTTAGTACATGACACAAGTGAAAAAACGTAAACAAGTACGAACATAGACAAAAGAACAATCTTTTAAACATCCATTTATTGCATTAATTTGGACTAAAGTAAAAAAAAGAAGATAATTGTTGTTTGTTTTTCTTTTCAGTCTTAATTTGAGGATAAGAAGCATGAGAGTGTAGTTGATTGACCCTGGAGAGACTATTATAGAAAGAGAAGCAGAGGAATGAAGAAGGGATTAATAGAAGATGACATGGCAGATTAGTTTGAAGGAAATGTTGACTTTCACTGATATATTATCGAGTAGTATAAATAAATCAGAGTCTGTTTTACATATTTTATATGAAAGTTTGTTAGAAAGAGTGGATTCATGAGAGAGATTATCTCTGCAATCCAATATACTCAAGGAGAAAGGTCTTTGAATTTGTAATTCTCTTGGATATTCAATAACACAAGTGCTTATTGTCCATCAATTGGTGCACTGAGCAGATCGAGAACAACGATGGCGAGTTTGGGCGAATCAGTTCATCAAATGGATGATATTGAAGATTCCATAGCTAAGATGAACAAGCGGTTCGACTATCACGACGGAGGTTACAAACGAGTTACAACACATCAAGAGGATTTTGAATCGAAGTTGGATTCGCAGTTCAACGCGTTGAAGATTTCATTGAAGTTGGTGTTGTCAGCAATCAAACAGCTCCAACCGGCGCCGATTAACATCGGTTCAGCGCTGACAACGATTCCGTCATCATCGAATGTTACAGCTCCAGGATGATTCTACGCTAGGTTATCGGCCTTTAGCAAATCATAAGGAATATCAGGATGAATCTATGTGAAAGTTGAGATTCCAAATTTTGGTGGGGCTCATCCTTATGGTTGCATAACCCATGAAATATGGTATTTTTGCGTATATAAATATGCGCATCAGGTTCAAATGGAAGTGATATCACTAAATTTTGAAGAAGATGCGTTGAAAATAGTTTAAACGGAGGATGTTGGCTAGGTTTGACGAGCTTTCTGATCAAAATCCGGGAAAACGCTTATTAAATATCCAACAACATGATTCTATCGCAGCGTATATCAAGGAGTTTCAAGAATTAGCTTCTCAGGTTAAAGTTGAGGAAGAGTATTTGATAAACATAATTTAATGGCTTGAAAAAAGAGATGAAAGATGTTATTAAAATGAAGGATCCTATTGGTCTTTCTAATTACATCGCAAAGGTGATCACTATGGAGGATAGTGAGTTCTGCAGAATTTTGTCAGCAAATTTTGTGTGCACTTTTGCTTCACCAAGACAATTTGCAAGTGCTTCCTTTAGACAAGTTGCAATTTTGGATGCCAGGAAGTGAAAGAAACATCCCAGTGAGACATGAAGATCACCATCCGTAAAATTTCCTCTCAAGATATCAGATGCATAATATGAGCATAAGAAGATAATGGGTCGACGAGCTATTTCCCCACAAGAAGTATCATATAGCATCAGATCCCCACCAAACTATGACCTAGTGTCAAATCTCTACGATTTGACAGTTACAAACTTATTTCTCCACGAATTAAAAGTTTCGAATGTATTTATCCCCGAACCGATACTTCGAAACTTAATTACCCATAGACCATGGTTTTAATTGGTTTATTATTAACCAAATAGTTTAAACCGACTAAACCAAACCAACATTCATTTTAAACAATTTTTATAAAAGAATATTGTATTAGGTTTGTATTTTTGTGTTTTCTGAAATTTAAAAGAAAAAAATTACATCAAGATTTCATTTTTATAAAGGTTAATAAAATCACAATGAACAAATAAGCTTGTTAAATTTATTTATTTTTGAAATTTAAAAGAAAAAAAATCACATTTTGGTAAAAATATATGCAAAAAATATAATTTTGTTGAAAATTTGATTTACGTCAAAATTCAACAAAACATAGATTTTGACATATACTTTTATCAAATTTTAGTTTTTGCTTTCAAATTTCAAAAAAAATACAAAAAAATAAGCTTATTTGTTCATTGTACTTTTATTAAATTTTTTAAACATAAAATCTTGATTTAATTTTTTATTTTAATTATTTTTAAGAACGCAAAAATATTAAAAATAAATTAGGAAATCTTTTTTGAATTAAAAAAATCTATATTTTAAAATTTCAAGAAGAAGATAAACAAGATTCTTTAATAAAAATTGTTTTAAATGAATTTTGATTTGGTTTAGTCGGTTTGAACTATTTGGTTAATAATAAACCAAGTAAAACTATGGTCTATGAGTAATTAAGTTTCGATGCGGTGGTTCTTACTTTAACATGTACGATGTGGTGGTTCTTCATCGGGTACTAAGTAGTACTTCTCCGTTTTCTTTGTCATATAATTCGTCAATATGTACCATATTGTACATATTGATGAATTTTGGTTCATGAATCAAAGAGTCTTTTTCTAACATGGAGAAACAAAACTTCAACCTTTCTTTTATACTTTCATCATTTAATCTTGATTTGATGGCGTTAGTGTGACGGCGAAGCGTACCTTCCCTGAAACGTTTATGCAATGTTAAAAAAGCGATGCCCAAAGCCACTGAAAGCGATTGAAGTGACATTATCTTGTGAAATGGAATATTCATAATTTAATTCAAATCGAGAGGAATTTTCTTGCGGCCATAATATTGTCCTGTTTTTTTTTTGAGACTTACATTAACTTCTTCACCATTTGAAGTTGCTTTTGCTTGTTTCCAAATTCGTTGCATTGTTCAGACAGGTTCCAAAAACAAATCTGAAAGTGAACTACTCGAGTAGTAATTTTCTTTAGTTTTCCATCATAGCTTCTCTCTAATAGTGCATTATATATATCCCATCTTTCTTTGTTTGAGATAATGTTGTACGTGCCACTTGAAATCTCTTCTCCATTGTTCATCTCTGCATATTAATATAAGTAAATAATTTATCAAAATCGATGTACATACTACCTAGAAATGCTATTACAAACAACAAGTCAAATTGATCCTTGGTTAACTTTTTAATAATTAAAAAATCAAGCATAATCTACTTTTCTTTAAGAACGCATGTATTCTAAAGAAATAAACAAAAATAGCACATCTTTGTTGACTTCTTGTCGTCTAAACGTGATTTTCTCTAACTTTAAAAACAAACCAACAAAATCAATAAAGATCATATCAGTACTACCATAAAAAAAACAAATTGGAAATGCATAGCTATATCAAAACTACAATTAAAAATAAGTGCTAGAAATTCATCATTTTATACGTAAATAATGAAAAATCATACTTTCATCGGTTAAGAAAAAAATCGTTTGAGTTGACTGGATTATTAACGACTGCATCATCACCATCTTCATCATTGAGTACAGCTACATCCTCATCTGTTGGTTTGATTAAGATCAAACAAAAAAATCATTTTCATTGGGTATAAATGGAAGATTCAAATCAAAATTAGAATTCATGATTGTATGTGATTCAGTCGTTTATTTTCTGTCAATATATAGCACAATCACTTTTATGTTTGGTTCCAATATTTAACTTTTTTTAGTTTTGGCTCCATCTTTAAAATTTTGTAGTACTAGAAGAATAACATTGAGAACTTCTTTGTCCGTTCAGTAAAATAAAAGCCTTTTTTGTTCGTGACGTTTTACTCAACAGCACAAAATTTGACTAAAAGAGTTAATTAAACATTTATATATCTTTTGCATGTAAAATTGTTATTTTATTAAATGATCACGAACTAAAGTTGGGATCAGCATATTTTGACTGAATAATGATTTCTACTGATAATGATATGAAGTGATATTTAGTATTAAACACTAATGAAAACAGGTTAAAATAGGTATTGCATCAGATTTCTTAATCTATGTGCAGAGATGTAAGCGTCAATAAAGTACAATATTACCAAAGTGATGTTTCGATGTCGTTGGAGTTCGATCTAATCGCACATCCTAGTTCAAATATGTTACATATAAAGGGACAACGGTGGAACATACAAATAGAGAAACAACGAGAATTGCAAGATGTGAAGACCACGAACGAAAGCTTACCCGTTGAGACAACAAAAATCAATCCAAATATTTTTCTTAAAAAAAATTTAAAATTGTTTTTTATATACAAGATACATTCATCTATTCTTCTCTTCATATAGATGGCCAAGCCAATATCATGTTCATGCAACGGCTAATAATAAACACACGTGGTACACGAAAGTCTCAAGGTACAACGTGAGAAGCTCTAACAAAACGTGAAAGCGACAACTATTATCAAACAACACAAAACTCACACGAACACAAATAAAAACAAAAGACAATGATTGTTCATAAAATTTTCTACCTACATGATTCTGTACATTCCTCACTCACCAAACTCAGATACACAATCTCTCTGTCTCTCAATATATATTCTAAACTCACATCACACAGTTCTGAACACAGAACGTTTCTTGGGAACTTAAAACTAACACTGATCGAGAGAGATGAGTAAGTTTGGTAGGTCTTTGTTTGGTGTAAGCCTGTTACTAACCGTTCTTCTAGCGGCAGCCGCCACCGCTGCAGAGTATTACAATTACGGAAATGCCCTTGACAAGACCTTCTTGTTCTTTGAGGCTCAACGATCAGGGAAGTTGCCTGCTGCTCAACGCGTCAAATGGCGTGGCCATTCTGGTCTCAAGGATGGTCTTGCTCAAGGCGTAAGTCCCATATAACATACTCACAATGCTTATATATAATGTTCTCGGATTTATTCATGTTTACTAAAAACATACCAGTAAAAAAAATAGTTTTATGTAACGATACTGAGGCTGTTTCAAAAAAATAAAATAAAGTAATGATACTGACACAGCCGTGACTACATGAGGGAAAAATAAACTTTCGCTTAGGGCATATTTTATAGTATAAAAAGGCTATGTGATCCTATCAGTGGTAATTAATTAAGTTTATAACATTTTTAAATAAAATTATGCTCATATGACGAAACACTAATCATTGGCGTAGTGAATATATTTTTAAGAAAGTTACATAATATTTTTATGATTAATTTCAATTAATAAGATTTTATATTAAACAACTATAAAACATATCCTCAATAATATTTATATGCGTAAGCAAAAACAGATATAAAACTGAAAACATGTATAAAGAAACCAAACAAAATATGAAAACAATTGTTTTTTTTCCTAAAATGCTGGGTAAATAACTAAATAAAAAGTTTCTCACTATACATTTTCACTGACAATTTTTTCTATACATCCCAAATGACAAAAAGGTATGTTCTAGAGTTCTATTACAATAAACTGGTATTAGCTATTGTAGACATATTTTCATATTTTTTTAATTGTTTGTCGCTTTGGGCAACGATTAGTGCTCGCACGGCTCTGGATACTGAGGTTAGTGTAAATATGAATGAACAGGTGAGCTTGGAAGGAGGATATTATGATGCAGGAGACCATGTGAAATTTGGTTTACCAATGGCTTTCACAGTGACAATGTTGTCGTGGGCCGCGGTTGATAACCGGAAAGAGCTGTCCGGTTTGAACCAGATGCAACAAACATTATCGACGATCCGATGGGGTACTGATTACTTCATCAAAGCTCATCCTCAGCCTAATGTTCTATGGGGTCAAGTTGGAGATGGAGAATCAGACCATTACTGTTGGGCGCGTGCTGAGGACATGACTACTTCTAGAACAGCTTATAAGCTTGACCAGTACCATCCTGGCTCTGACTTAGCCGGCGAAACCGCTGCTGCTTTAGCCGCTGCTTCTTTGGCTTTCAAGCCTTATAACTCCTCTTACTCTGCTATCCTCTTAACTCATGCCAAAGAGGTTTGTTTCTCCTCCTTTCGGTTTGGTTATCTGGTTTGATTTCGGTTTGGTTCAATCCAGTTTGGTATTCTTACTTTTTTTTAATCTAAGTTCTTGTGTTTTTCAGCTCTTCTCATTTGCTGATAAGTACAGAGGATTATTCACTGATTCAATCCCAAATGCAAAAGCTTTCTACAAGTCATCTGGTTACGCGGTATAACACCTTTGATTTGATCTCTCAACATTTTCCCTTGTCTTCCTCTTCATCCACTGAATCTTGTTTCTGTTGTGTAAATGTTTTGAAGGATGAGCTTCTTTGGGCTGCTGCTTGGTTACACCGTGCCACCGGGGACCAGTACTACTTAGAATACGCTATAGACAATGCCAGTTCCATGGGAGGAACTGGTTGGGGGATGAAAGAGTTCTCTTGGGATAACAAATACGCCGGTGTTCAACTCCTTCTCACCAAGGTAATATCAAAATGGTTTCTGGTTTCAGACATGCGATATTAGGGTCTCGGCCCGAACCTCCTAGTAATTAAAGAAAATATATACTCCTTTCGTTTCATAATACATGATGTTTTAACTTACCGCACAAAGATTAAGAAATTTACATTTTTTTAAAAAGTATTTTTAAAAATATAATTTTAAAATCACTCAACCAATTATAAAAAAAGACTGTACAATTTTATTAGTTGAACAGTTTCTAATAAAGTTAAAGTTAATCTTAAAACTTCAAAAAGTACCTTAAAATCTCAAAACATCTTATATTTTGAAACAACATAAACTTTCTAAAACATCATATAATTTGAAAACGGAGGGAGTATCAAACTGGTTTCCTTAAAAATGTTCTTTATGTAGTTTCAAGAATATTAATCTTGATTCTTGCTTGAATTTATGTGTGAATAGACCTTGCTAGAAGGTAAAGGCGGTGCGTATACTTCAACACTAAAGCAGTATCAGATGAAAGCTGATTACTTCGTTTGTGCTTGTCTCAAGAAGAATGGTGGCTACAACATTCAAACAACTCCTGGTGTGTTAAACTAGTACAACTTTAAGTCATAAACAAACCTAACGGCTAGTAAAATTTGCTTAAGTAGTTTAGTGGTGGAGTTTCAGGTGGTTTGATGTATGTTCGAGACTGGAACAATCTGCAATATGCATCTGCCGCTGCGTTTCTTCTTGCGGTTTACTCTGACTATCTCTCTGCAGCAAACGCTAACCTCAACTGTCCTGATGGTTCGGTTCAGCCTCAAGCACTTCTAGACTTTGCTAGATCTCAGGTAAACCATATCTTTCAGGAACCAAAACCATTTTTCTTGTTGGTTTATTAAGTGAAGTAACTGAGTTTTTACCTCTTGTAGGCTGATTACATTCTTGGAAAGAACCGTCACGGAATGAGTTACTTAGTTGGATATGGACCAAAATATCCAACCCGAGTTCACCACAGAGGCGCTTCAATCCCTTCAATCTTTGTTCAGCGTTCTTCTGTGAGCTGTGTACAAGGATTTGATTCTTGGTATAGAAGGTCACAGGCTGATCCTAATGTTATCCATGGTGCTCTTGTTGGTGGACCAGACCAGAATGATAACTTTTTCAATGACCGGACAAACTATGAGCAATCAGAACCAACTCTGTCAGGAACTGCTCCACTCGTTGGTCTATTCGCTAAACTCTCTGGAAAATTAGGTAACAAAGAAACAAACAGTTTGCTCATTTCTCAAACTACTCTTGTTCCATGAATCATCAAGTAATGAAGTTGAGTTTTGTAGGTTCTTATGGTGGAGGATATTCGAAACCTTACCAAACAACAAAACCACCAGGTTAATGATCCTTTTTAGAGCATGATTATTGCGGGGTTCTTAAAGTGGGGTTCTTAGCGGAATATAAGAAACATAACCCTAAAAACCCCGCAATAATCATGCTCTTACTTGCTTGCTCTACTACGTCTTGCCTTTTCAAGCAGTGACTGATTCTCATTTTATCTGAAACTCTCACAGCTTCGTCTTACAAAGCAACACCAACAACATACACTCCAAAGCAATCAGGTGCACTGATCGAGTTTCTACATTCAATAACTGCCAATTGGATGGCTGGGAACACGAGGTACTATAGACACAAAGTGATCATCAAGAACAATTCTCAGAAACAGATATGGGATCTCAAGCTTAAGATAGAAGATCTCTTAGGACCTATATGGGGTCTAAACCCAACAGGACAAAATAATATTTACCAGCTTCCTCAAAAGCAAAAGAGTTTGAGAGCTGGACAAACTCATCACTTTGTCTACGTACAAGGTGGTCCTCAGGCTAAAGTATCAGTCTTAAGTTACTACTAAGACTCTTGATCAAGAATGAATAATAATAATTTAAATTTGAATATAATAATAAGACATTTGAATTCTGAGAAATGTAAAATTTGCATCCTTTTGAGAGATAATAATTTCAATCACTCGTAAGATACAATAATATAACACCAAAAGTACTCAAGACTGAGCTTAATTTAACATCAAGACAAAAATTTAAAGGTTCTCAGACAAAGAAAGAAAAAAAAAACCAAAACAATGAAAAGGATGCGAAGTATCACTAGTTAAGACAAAACATAAGAGCATTTTCTTCTATAAGCTTCTACTCGTCGCTAAAGGTAGTCTTCTTACCTGCCAAAATAAACAAAGAATAGTGAGAAGTTGGGTACTTTCCTATCAAGATTCAAGAACCAAGATCAATAACAAATTCATGTAGTACCTTTAGGAGTGAAACTAGGTCTTCCACGACCATTGTCTCTTCCTCTGCCACGGCCACTGTCTCTCCCCCTGCCACGGCCACGCCCACTGTCTCTCCCCCTGCCACGCCCACGCCCACTGTCTCTTCCACCACTATTGTTATCCCTCTGTCTAGGCTCATCAACAATGATATTCCATCCTCCCATGTCACTACCATTAAGTTCAAACGCTTTCTCTCTGCCTTCTTTAAAGTCAAGGTAAGCAATTCTGTAAAAACAAAAAAAAATAGTTAGCAATCTGAGGAAGTTCACAAACTGGAGTAAGTCACATACCCTCTGGAAGCTCCGGTTTCACCGTCACAGGGAACAGAAACCCTCGTGATCTCTCCACATGAAGCAAAGTGTTTAGTCAATGCGCTCTTGATATCTTCCTCAGGAAGAGAAGAGTCAAACCCCTTCACGAATATTGATTGACCTCCACCACCACCGCTTTTAAAATTACCAACAGTACTGCAATAATTTGCCAAAGAGAATATTATTATTATTAACATAAGAAACATCAAGCTGCAACGCAATAAAACCAAATAATTCAACTTACCCGCTCTGTGGAGTGTATGCGGATCTTTCTCCCCTCTCTTGAGCAACATCAAGACGAAGTTCACGACCGAGCAAAGGTCTACCGTGAAATTCCAGCGCCTAAGTACAAATGGTTTAATCAGCAATCGACCTTAATGTTTTTCATCATAGGCAAAAAACTACTATCACCTTCTGTGCTTCTCCGGCATTTGAAAACTCAACATGGCCAAAGCCTCTGAATCTGCCATCATCTTTAGACATAGCAAATCTAACATCAACAACTTGGCCAGCTTCCTTAAAGAAATCCTCACTGTATATGGAATAACAAGGTTATGAAAAATGAACTTGCACAAAGAAAGAGATTAGAGGACAGTGCTACTTACACATCTGATCTTTCAACTTGGAATGGGAGATTGGCAACAAAGATTGTCTTTGATCCTCCTGTAGCAGGAGTTGATGGTGTCTTAGGCTGAAAGACCAAGCATGAAACAAAGATTAAGTTCAAAGCATGATAGAGACAGAGATTACAGCAACTACAATGTTACAAAAGGGAACTCTTACCTGTTTCTTCTCAGCATCCACCATTTCTACATCAGAGCTCTGTAAGTAAAAGCAATATGCAATACATTAAATTTTAACAAAAACAAGTTGAAGCTGTTTAAGCAGTTGCTCAACATAATAGACATGTCTATTACTCGAACCTTTTTCTTTGGGGTTTCTTTTTCATCTTCACTCTCTGACTCATCAGAGTCAGATTCATCGCTACTGCTATCCTTTTTAGCTGTCTTGGTATCTTCTTTAGCTTTTGGTGCAGTTTTCTCCTCTTCACTTTCCTGCAAATCAACCAACCAGACACGAGGTCAATGAATCAAAATTCCTTGTCATCAAAAGCTGCTGGGTGATCTCATTAAAGAATAGAAGTCAACCTCATCAGAATCTTCCTCAGAAGAATCTGAACTGCTTGCAGCCTTGGTAGCAACAGGAGCTGCCCTCTTAGCAACAGGTTTCTATATTCATAAAAAAAATCAGTAACAAATAGTAAACACACACGCTGCATATGCAAATAGAAAATAAAGGATAAAAGAACAAATTTCTCACCTTCTCATCCTCGGATTCATCTTCTGAATCATCCTCAGAGGATGAAGAATCTTTCACAGCTGGCTTAGCTGCTGCAGGTTTCTTGGTTGCAGCAACTTCTTCCTGAAAGAGAAGGTCACAACAGTCAAATGTGTTAGCAAAAAGAATTTAATATTTTAGCGACATGCTTCACAAGATACAAAATTAACTACAAAGCTCTAACATCATCTGAAGAAGAGTCGTCAGGAACTTTCTGAGCACAATTTAATGATGGCAAATAAAAACAGGGTACTTCGGAAGTAACTCAATGAACATAAACAATACATAACTTACTACAGTAGAGCACAGCCAAATAATATACAATTGGTTAAATTTTTAAAACGAAATTATCAACCATGAGATAACTAAGACACTAGAGTAGTATACCTTGTCCTCTACCTCAGAATCAGAGGAATCAGACTCATCAGAGCTCTCCACCTTCTTGGGCACCTTCTTCTCAGCTTTTTCCTTTTGAACAGCAGCAACCAAGTCCTTCTTCTGCTTCTTAAGGTTCACTTTAGTATCCAAATCATCCTCAGGCTCTCTCTTACCTGAACAAAAACAACATACAATTTCAAAATCAAACAAACCATTCAGCATTACATCAACAAAAGGGTTCAAAAATAATGATTCAGACATCAATATAATTCAAACAGAACACAAAAGCAACATATTCCAAAACAGTTGAATAAGATATCAAATAATTCAAAGTAGAGAACTTTATCTATAAGATATGGAACCCTAAAGTCGTTACCTTTCTTTGTGTCCTTAATCGCAGCAGGGGCTGCTTCAGCCTGGAAAAATACGAAAGACAAACGAAGTTTCATACAGAGCACGAAGAAGAGCTAATTAGAAAAACCCAGAAGGAGAAGAAGATTACCTTGGTGGCGGATTTTTTGCCCATGGCGAATTTGAGAAGGAAGAAGACGACTGCTAGGTTTAGAGCTGTGTAAGATATTTTCCAGTTTAGGGTTTTAGGAGTTTGTATTTATAGTCTTTTTGATTTTGGTTTGGGGGTATAGTTGTCTTTTCCGTTTTCCATCTAACGGCTATCTTCTCGTGCGTGTAATTTGATCTGTGCCGTCCATGTGGCCGAAAGTTTGATTATGGAAATATATTTTTCTTAATTTTAAGTGGCAACGAGTAGGTCAAAGATAGGCTGAGTTTATTAGACTTGTCGTGGGTTGGGCTTTTGTTTTTGTTTCTGTCCGGCCTTGTGAAAAATGTTAAAACTATTTATATAAAACGTGCTAAGTATTGGCAATCATGGTCCCAATCAGATTTCGGTTCGGGTTCATTTGTGTTTTGGTTTTCTGAGTCCATGAATATCAGTCCCATTCAGATATTATGAAAATTTGGGTCAGATTTGGTTTGAGTTTACTCAGATTCGGTTCATATTTAGTTACATGTCCAAGATCTGGTTAAACCCGAAATAGTTTTGGTTTTGGATACTACTCGGGTTATTGGTTCTATAAATAATAATTTATACTTGATTGAATTTAATATATTTTCAATCATTTAAATAAAGTTATGTATTTAGTTTCTTCAAATTATACTGTTGTCCCTCAAAATAATTTTTTTGAAACTCGTCCATCAACCTTACGAAAATTACCGTTGAACTATAAGTGACAATGTTAAACATATCATGCTTCATGAAAACCCAAATTCTTGTACGAATGAAAATCACATATAATGAAACATAAAAAGTTAAAGTTTACAACTAACAATTCTATAAACGTAAAAAACACTATTTAAGTTTTGAAAACAACAACATTGTATAAACTTCGAAACAAATGTATTCATAACTAAACTTCAAATGCAATGTCAAACATAAAAAACATTAATATTAACAAAATAAAATGTAGATTAGACTAAGTATTTTAGTTAATATTCATGTAATAACTAATTATTGAAGGTATTTAATAATATTTTAGTGTGTTTCAGATACATATTAGAAATTGAGATTAAGTATGGTACAAGTTTTTTTTTTGGAATTTTAAAGCTTCAGGGTCTTTCAGATATTCATTTAAGTTCGGGTTCGGTTTGGGTAAAACTCATAACCTGAAATACCGTAAAACAAGATCCATTCGGTACTTATGTCGGGTTCAGATCGGTTCAAATTCATTTTTATCGGGTCGAATTCGGTTCAGATTTTCGGATTTGGTTTATTTTCTCAGCCCTAAAACGTACTCTTTGTCATTTTTCTTCTTGCAGCATATAAAGACTTACAAATGTTTATGGTTATGATTTTTTCCCAAAAACTTTCATATTGTTATAAACGTGAGGAAAATGAAAATTATAAAAGAGTGCACTGTATTTTGAAGTATTCATGTGAATGTTTATTATTTGGAATCTACGTCACTATGCGCGCACAACAACTATAACATATTACTTCTATATATACACGATCGTTTCGATCAATTATAAGCTCGTACCTCACAATTCTCTTTTCTCTCTCATAAGTGTTTTCTCTCGTATATTTATCTTATATCAGTATTATTTTTCTCATGCGAGTATAAAATTCTGGCCTTATTTAAATTTCCTAATCCAATAAAATTATAAGTTTTTTTATAACACGTTATCAGCATAATCACTCTCCAATTCGGTAAAATGTATGTGTATCATATATACCATGCTATAATTTCCGGTATACCGTTTATATTACTAGTGATTATTTTGTAGTGGCTATTTCAAGTTAATATTTTTCAGCTATATTAATGCAAGCGATATGTCGCCTCGTTAATAAACCTTGACTTTTAAATATATTATAACTATTTGACTGGGCTTTGCCGACACATAATTTATTTAATGTTATAATAAAAATTACTCTATCACCATAACATGATTGATATTTTCTTGTTTATTGTATTAAATGCTTGGTCACCTATATAAAAATATTATGAAATTTCTTAATTTAATTGACTACTTATTAAAATATATTTTCGATACAAACGATTTATAGCCAACATTCACAAAGAAAAATTTTCAACTTTTAACTTTTCAAACGGCTACGACCAGTATTTTTCATCTATAAATACACTAATATTTTACTCTTTCACTTCATCAAAACATTTCGTCTTCTCTCAAATACTTTCAAATAATTTTCACATGATTTTCTCTTTGATGAAAGATTATTCGTTTGTTTTTAGTTTTATGTGTGATTGTAATCTTTGCTTGTATGTATGGTCTTTTCGTTGGAGAATCTACTCCAATAGAATTTAACATAAATATTAGTTTACTTTTCTATGCGCTATATTTTCCTTATAATTGCTTTTATGATTAATGTAAACGGTTCATTTTAAATATTATGAAATTTTAGTAAAAGTATTATTTTGTGTTCTAGAAAATAAAAATTGCAAAAACGAGAAAATTTAGTTTTCGGCTCTCAAAATAACTGGTGCAAACTACACTGCATCTATCAAAAATATGGAGCTCCATCTGGACTAAAAAAATATTCTACACAATTAAAAAAGAAACAAGTCCACCTCTCATGAAAAATTTCTAAAGCTGTAATATTTATGAGAAGGTATTTAGATGAAAATCATACGCATGATTATGCGAGGACCAAAGATCTTTTAGATCTTTGGAATGCTCTTAAAGAAAGGTTTAATAACCAGAAGAAAATAACTTTTCTCTATGCACTCGATGAGTGGGCGAACCTACGGTTTTGAGATTTTGAAAAGTGGAATTATACAACTCTGTTATATTAAGAATAGCGGTGCAATTACAATATTGCAAAAATTCGGTGACGAAGCAGACATGCTTGCGAAAAATTATCTCACCTTTCACAAAAATAATTATGTTGTACAAGAAAAATACCGAAACCGTGGATATACAATGTTTTCTGAACTCGTTGTGGCGCTCATGATAGCGGAGAAAAATAATGAACTCCTTATTAAAAACCGCAATACACGACCCATGGGAACCAAAGCATTCACTGAGGTAAATGCAACATATGTAAAAATCTGGAAAAAGGAAATTATTCCTATTGTGGTCATGGTCGGGGTCATGGTCGTCGATTTAATTGTGGTCATGAAAAGAGTTATAACCCAAGAGGAAGGGGATCAAACACATGGAACCGATCTGGTCGAGTAAGAGAGAAAGAAGCCCAAGAAAACCCTACTCGTAAAAATCAGAACGTCTATTATAATTGATTCCCTCCATTCTTTGTCTTGCATGGCTTCTACATAGGAGCTTGGTAACTGACTTCCATCCAAGCTGATCATGAAGGCATAATATTCTTCGGGATAATTCGCAAATGAACAAATAGCTTGGAGATGATGCTCAACTGCATGTGCATTGTAGTATACCCTTTTTTAACCTTACCCTTGTACTCATTCTCAATGGTTGAGCCACTTCTGGTTGATCCTCCTCAACCTCTCCTTCTTACTTTGGATCAAAGGGCCAATGGTCTCAAGTTTGTCTAACTCCTCAACATCTATGTAAGTTGTACCAAGAGACCATCAATGGAAATGCAAAGGAAGTGATTCTTAATGAACACTTTGAGGGTACAACTTCAACATACCTTGAGTCCTCTGAAATTTATCGGCTATTTTGACAATGCTACTCATCGAGATAATTAAAATGCTTGTAGTAATTAAGCTCAATAATGCTTGGTGATGTCATAAAAGTATTATTGTTATGCAAATGGAACAATTATCAAGAAAATTAATAGAGAAATTTGCATATCAGATAGTGGTACAACACACACTCTACTGAAAGATAAGAGATATTTCTGAAACTTTAAGTCTTCAAAAATGACTGTCAACACAATATCCGGTCCTACAGACTTGATTGAAAGAATTGGCAAAGCAAACTTTATGTTGACTAATGGAACAAAATTTTCCATAAATAATACCTTGTATTCTCCGAATTCTAAGAAGAACTTGTTGAGTTTCAAAGATATATACTTTCAAGGATATGACACTCGGTCTGTAATTGAAAATGGAAGAAGTATATATATATATATAACTTCTGAAAAATCAGTAAAATGTCTTGTATTGGAAAAGATCCCAGAATATCTTCCTGGATTACATCATACTTATATTGATGCAATAGAATCACATCTTATGATCAAAAGAAATCCATAAGATGTCATATTATGGTATGATTGTTTCGGTCACCCAGACACTACAATGATGCAGAAAATCATTAAAAGTTCATATGGTCATTCAATGAAAACCAAGATATATACCAGAGTAATAAAATGACATGTGATGCATCTGCTCTTGTGAAACTAATCATAAGACCATCGCCAACCAAAATTGATAAATAATCACCAAATTCTTGGAACGGATCCAAGGTGATATTTGTGGACCAATATATCCACCATGTAGACCATTCTACTAATTTATGGTATTAATCAATGCATCAAATTGATGGTCACACGTTTATTTGTTGTCATCTCGAAATATGGCATTCACGATATTTCTAACTTAGTAAATCAAACTAAGAGCTCAATTCTCTGATTATCCAATTAGAAGAGTTAGATTAGATAACACTGGTGAATTCACATCCGAAGCATTTAAGGATTATTGTATGGTATCAGGGATAGAAGTAGAGCATTATGTTTCTTATGTTCATACATAAAACGGTTTGGTAGAATCATTAGTTAAACGTCTGTAATTGATTGCAATGCCACTGATCATGAGATCAAAACTTCCAACCTCAGTTTCTGGACATGCCATTTTGCATGCAGAAGCACTCATTCGGATAAGACCGAGTGCATATCATAGATATTCCCCAATACAATTAGCCTTTGGTAGAGAATCAAATATCTCCCATCTGAAAATCTTTGGTTGTGTGGTTTATCTTCCAGTGGCACCACAACGTACAAAGATGAGACTGAAAAGATTGTTGGAAATATACATGGCTATGATTCTCCATCAATAATAAGATACCTAGAACCACAGACTGGTGATGTCTTTACGGCATGATTTGCCCACTGTCATTTCAATGAGAAAGAAATCTCGCTTTTAGGTAGAGGCAATAAACAAGTAGGGAAAGAAATCAAATGGAGTGTGTCATCTTTATTAGAATTAGAAGTTTGACGTATGATGCATTTATAAAATATAAAAAATCAGCTACCTGATGCATATACCGATACCAAAATGGTAACTAAATCACATATACCCGCTGCAAATAATCTTACTCGTATTGAAATACCACAAAAATGTGGAATGGCAGTTGATACACGTGAATCAGAAACATGTTTGAAACGCAATAGACCAATTGGTTCAAAGGATAAAAATCTTAGAAAAAGAAAGGAAGCTGAAAAGCATGATACTTCCAAAATAACATAAATATTTTGGAAGAACCGAATGATAAATCTAACGACAATATAGAGCATCATGAATCTGAAAGAAATGACAAGATTTCTATCAATTACATCCATAATGGAAAGATATGGAAACGATATGAGATGAATGATATTAATGATGTTTTCTCATACTTTTTAGCAAAGGAAATAGATGAAGAAAACAAAGATGCAGAACCAAAATCTGTACATGAATTCCAAAAAAGACATGACTGGATAAAATTAAAAGATGCAATTCAAGTTGAAATAAATTTTCGTAATAAACGAAATGTATTTGGACCTATCGTATTCACAGCCAATGATATGAAACCCGTTGGATACAGATAGGTATTTGTTTGCAAAAGAAATTAAAAAATGAGATTACAATATACAGAGCTCGCCTAGTGGCCCAAGGTTTCTCAAAGGCCTGAAAGTTATTTTGAGGAAATATATTCTCCTGTTTTATGGACGCAATCACATTTAGATCCCTAATGAGCTTAGGGGCAAATGAAAATTTGGAAATGTGTCTCATGGATGTCGTTACGACATATTTATATTGATCATTAGATACCGATATCTATATGAGAATCCCAGATAGATTTAAAATACCAGAAATATTTAAGTTCCAAACCTAAAAGTTGTGTGCAATAAAATTGCAAAGATCATTATATAGGCTAAAAAAATCTGGATGTATGTGGCATAATCGTCCTAGTCAGCATCTAACAAAAGAAGGATGCACAAAGGATCATATATGCCCTTGTGTTTTCATAAAGAAAACAACATCCAGATTTGTGATAATCGTGGTGTATGTTGATGATCTTAACATTATCAGAACTCAGGGTGAAATACAAAAGACATCAAATTGTTTAAAAGGAGAATTTGAGATGAAAGATCTCGGGTAAAAAAAATATTTCCTTGGGCTATAAATTGAGCATTCTCAAAAAGGTATATTCCTACATCAGTCTACATACACCAAAGAATGTTAAAACGTCTTAACATGGATAAAGCAACTCTTCTTAGCACCGTAATGGTTGTTAGCTCACTTAATGTTGAAAATGATACATTTCGACCATCTAAGGAAAATGAAGAAATACCATATCTAAGTTCAACCAGAGCATTGATGTACCTTGTAGATTGTACACAACCTGATATTTCATTAGCTGTAAATCTATTGGCAAGATTCAGTTGGTCACCTACATGAAGACATTGGAATGGAATTAAACATGTCTTCCAATATCTCCAAGGGACTATCGATTTAGTTTTATTTTATCCTAAAAACTCTAAAGGTCAAATGATTGGTTTTGCAGATGCGCGATATTTATCATATCCACATAAGGCTCAATCACAAACATGATATGTTTTTACGATTGGAGGCACTGCTATATCTTAGTGTTCTTAGAAGCAAACACTTGTGGCCACCTCTTCAAATCATGTTGAGATTATCTCACTCCACGAAGCAAGTAGAGAATGTGTATGACTAAGATCATAAGTAAACACATTTATTCAAGCAATGGGATTGGCGAAAATACTGATCCAACAATTTTCTATGAAGATAATGCGGCATGCATTTCTCAAACAAAGAAGAATATACTAAAAGCGATAGAACCAAACATACACCTCCGAAATTCTTCTCATACACTCAAGAGAAGAATAAATAAATTGAAGAAGTATGTCGAATCATGTGACAATGAAGATGACCTCTTCACAAAGTCACTTCCTACTTCAATATTCAGAAAACACGTCCATAACATTGGAATGTGTTCTCAAAAGGATCTATGATTGTTCATTCGAGGGGGAGATTGCGTGGTTGTAATTTTTTACCTTACTATAGTTTTTCCCACGGGGTTTTCCTAGAAAGGTTTTTAACAAGACAACAAATACATTAAGCATGAAACGATGGTGACACTGGTATCCAAGGAGGGGGGTGTTATAGTGTGAGGAAAACGAAAATCATAAAAGGATGCACCGTATTTTCAAGTTTTCATGTGAACGTTTATTATGTGGAGCTCACGTCACTATGTGCACACAATAAATTTAACGTTTTTACTTCTATATATATGACCATTTTGATCAATTGTAAAATTGCACCTAACTATTCTCTCCTCTCTCATAATTATTTTCTCTCTGGTATTTTTATATTATATCAATATTATCTCTCATGGGAGTATAAAATTTTCACCCTTATTTAAATTTTCTAATCCAATAAAATTATAAATCTTCTTATAACACATTTATCATTTTGGGGTTTTTCCATTAAAACAAGAACAAATAAAAATAAAAAGCAAAAATTACAAAGGCCCCTATAAATTTGAAATGGGCTTGAATTAGTAGAATTAACTTGCAAAGACCCACAAAAGGCATATCAATAATCTGGAAACCTTAGCTTTTTCACGTTAGCAAAAAAACCGCCTAGGACGAACACATGAACTCCAGTGATGGAACCACTAAAGCCATGGTAAAACATAATCAGATCTCATCGTAATTACCAAAACCTGAGAAAATCAAGAAGATGAAACGATAATGAAGGAATATAAGTGGGAAATCTCATCAAAAGGGGAAAAGAAGGAAAGAACGTAGAAGTTGATTCTGATCCGTTTGTCTCCTCTCATCGCCATAGTCAGCCGCTGCCAAATACCCTTTTTGAAACCCACCATTGTCCTTTAAACAGGAAGCTTAATCATCGGACCTGACATTCAACCACAACTGCCGCATCGACAACAAACTGTCTTCCTTCTCCACCACCGGTTTAGTCCTGGAAACCCAAGATGTCACAAGAAAAGGAAGAGCACCGCACAACCAAGAGGTGTATAAATCGGACCATAGATCAAAGGGACCAAGATCTGAAAATATAGAAAGTTTTTTTTTCTGTAGAGAGATGTTATAGAAAAAAAGAGATAAAAGAGAGTATACATCCTTATTATTATGATGATAGCATGATAGCAAATCATTATATATATATAAAAGTTTCAAAATAAATAAATAATATTTAAACATAATACTAGTACATACATCAAATAAATTTTGATTAGTAATAATGGATTGTCCAGTAAGAAGTTAAGCTATAATCTTAATGGTAGTTGACTAAAATAATTTGTTTCTTTACTGGTCAACATTTTCTTTTACGATCGGGTCAATATTTCAAAACTTTGATTTAATATGTAATGATAAAAAATATACTAGCAAATTTTTTAACTCTAGGTAAATTTATACTATAATTGTATTGTAGTCATTTTTGTAGAATTATATCTCAAGAGGACAAGCTCTGGTGAAATTTCCTCAGATGTTTAATTTTTCATTATATTTACGATGTTCGACAGATCTATATTTTAAAAAGTTATAAATAACTAATTTATACTATAATTCTTGATTTATTGTATATTTTTAAAAATATATGCACGATTTCTATCTTCACGTATATCCAAGACCAGATCTAGAGAAAGCCTATTGAAATATTGGCCTAGGTCTCTAATTGTTATAAACCCTTCAATTTTTTCAGGGCAATTCTCTTAAATACAATTTTTAAGTTTTTATCACAACTAGGGTCTAGAATAAATTAAATTACCAAAAAGTTTTATTAAAGAGGCAAAAAGCCTCTTATTCCCTAGATATATAAATATATAAAAATAAGATTTTTTTTTTCATATAGTTTGAAATTAAATGTTTTCAAATTTGAAATTTTTATAAAAAAAATCATTTTTTTTATTTTTTCTTCAAATTTTCTTTTTGAAATTCAAAATTTTTTTTGAAACTATTTTAAGATTTTTATTTTTAAGGACAATGTTTTTTAAGTTGGAGAGAATTGTTACGGTCCAAACCCAACATACCCCAAGCCCTAAACATAAATCTCACCTTTTAAGTCAAAACCCTAAATAAGAGTATTTTACTAATTTTGAATGATCTAAATCCTAAGCTCCTTCACTTATATAAAGGATCCCCCACTTAGAGGAGATGGAGAGATAAATTTGAAGGCGAAACTCTGAAAATTTCACTGAAACGCAACCGTCAACTACCTTGTGTAGACCTGGACATTCAGGTCTTCGAGTCGGGTTCGGATTGGGTTTTGTCGGGTTCGGGTCCTTCGGGTCTTAGATATTTTGATCCAATAGGGTGATTAGAATTTGTCGGTTTGGGTCATGTTGGATCCGGGTCGGTTCGTGTCATATATAGTTGGACCCAATAGGGTAATTAGAATTTTCCGGTTCAGATTCGGTTCGGATCCGAGCCAGATTCGGTTTGGGTCCTGCCAAGTCTTGTCAGAAAATTACCCAACACAAAAAAAATCTTAAAATATTTAAACTCTCAAAATATCCAAAATTTTACCTAAAATTGATCTGAAGACATGAAAAATACCTAAAATTTATTCAATTACTTGAACTATATTTTTAAAAATCTAAAATTTTACATGCAACCCAAAACTATACCAAAAAACCCAAACCCTAAACTTCAAAAAAATATTCTTAATACCAAAAATATACTAAAAACACTCATATATACTTAATATATATACTAGAAGTTTTGGGTATTTCGGGTACCCTATAGGGTATCGGGTTCGGGTCGGGTCGGATCCAAGACCCATGGGTCCTCCACAACAAGACCCAATGGGGTAAAATGACATTACCCGTACCTGACCCGAACCAGTTTTTTTGGGTCGGTTTCGGTTCATGTTTTCAGGTCCGGGTAAAATGCCCAGGCCTAACCTTGTGTTCTCAAATCAAATCAGTGCCAAGCTGGTGTTTTGGCAAAATGTTATGACCAGATATGAAGGAGTTAGGGAAAGCAATTAATATTGGTTGATAGATTTAGTGGCAAGGAAGACATATGGACTTTCATATTGCAAATACGAGGTAAACTCCATTAGTTATTCGATCTACATACAGGTTGAGAGAAAATGATCATCTTTCTGAAATATGTCGAGGATTGGTTTTCCATTTTCACAGAGCCATATTGGAAGGTGATTTCTCGGCACTAAAGAAGTACCTAAGTAACGAGCTTGTTAGTGTTAGAAAGATTACGTTCCCAGCTTCTATAGACACCAAAACACTTCTTTACAAGGTAAATTTGTTTGTTATTTAATCTTCAAGTTGGGGAAAATCACTATTTTCTGAACCCATAAATTATAAGTCCGAAAACATGTTTTTCTGGATTCATGAGGGGGTTTTAAGGGAAGGTTTCTCAGAGAACCAGAAGGATTTAGAACGTGCGTAAGGTGCCTCTGGAAATATTTTTTTTAAGGAATTCATACCAATTTGACAGTTTACTATTTAGAGGTACTATCAAATAGTTATTCGTTTTGCTTCATGACCAAGAATCATCATGTTCTCTCAAAAACCAGAAACCATAATTCTTTTTTTTAACACAAACACAGTTTTAGATCGCCAGAACATCATTTCAACAACTTTGACAACTATTTCCATAATCTTCTTTTCAACCTTAAAGGGTGCGATCTGTGGCTTCTTAATATTATTAGTTAAGTTGTATTCGTAAATGTTAGGTTTGGGAGTTTGTTTGTGTTTGATTGTGATTGATGCATGATGATTACTTGTGATGATAATGTTGATAATGAGATGTTAGTTGATAGTTGTTGAAATATCATGTTAGTGATAAGTTGTAGATATGGTGAGTATATTCGAAATGTGTGAAATTGGACTGAGGACATGGCAATCCCCTCAAAGCTCAGAAACCGGCTAGTGAGCCCAAGGTGGCGTATAACTTTTCGAGGTGACATCCAACCGAAGTTATTATGTTATTATTAATATTGGAATTTGTTATGAGATTAGAAATATTAATGTGATTAATAAATGTGTTTTGGTATATAAATGATGTGATATGCTTGTTAATTGCTTAATTGCTGGGTAATGCATGTTTTTCAAGTAGTATTTTCATATGCAAATTTGGCTAGTAGTGTTAGGACTAAGATGGACAGACATAAATATCATAATTGAATGACTTTGTGTTATTCACCCTTTTCCTCTTGTTCATTTTTAGTGTATGCATGTTTTTGTGGTTCCAGTTAGGGTATGAGACTAGGGCTCAAATGGATTGAGGAACGTGCATTACAGTTGACGATTCCCTTATATTGTTTTCACTTGATACACCACAAACGTCATCTCCAGGCTGTTAATGTCAGCTTTAACTGACGGCATGCTTGAATTGAAAATCTCAAGTAGCTAAGACGTTAACTCCGGCTTTAGCGATCATGGCTGCTGCTTCTCAGGAGTTACGAATATGAAACTCTCCGAAGAGTTATGGCTGTTTCAGATTTTAATCTTATTCTATACACTGCTTTGATTTAATATTCTTGCTTTACATGCACTGTCAAGTATTTAATTTTGTCTTCATGTGTGAAACAGACAAACCAAATGTCCCAGAGCTTGATTGTCTGGGTTTCATGTTCATTGCATGCATATCAAGAAAGTTTCTTCTCATGAAGAGAAACTACTTTGTCTACATTTTCAAGATTGGTCAGGTATATATCATTTCTCTTCCTTTTGATCTTCTTCCTCTGTTAACAATATTCCTGATTGTTCTATCTTTTTACGCGTGGTGTACATGTTGCTCCTCATTGAACACCAAACTCCCGAGTCAAGATTGTACTTCAATACGACGATGTTATGAAACTTTTCACCGCCACTTGGGTAAGTCCTTCTGAATATTCTCTGTGCTCTCGGAGTTTTAACCTTGATTTCCATGCAGCAAGATGCTTTGGGTTCGAGGAGGAACTCAGATGAGCAGGTTCACTCGGCTAGATTGAGAACGAACGAAGCAGGTTATGTAACATGACTTGTGTGAGTTTTGGCTTGGTAGCATCAGGTTCCTTGTTGCATTTTACTATCTAAATGAGATTATATGTTACTTATTGGATCTCTGATTCTTATGCTGCTTAGATTATGTTTAGTGTTTGAGAACGTCATTAGTTAGGTTTTCTGTTCTTGTTTTAAAACTGGAAGGGTTTGTCGCTTTATTTGTATCTTTCAACTTGCTTATGTGATGGTTTGTTATTCTTCAGGATCTAAAGTGCGGTTTAGGTGTTGGAGGAGAAGCTAGAGGAGGTGGTCTGGAGGAAGAAGCTAGCTGAGGTGGTGTCGGATAGTTGGATAAAACACGGTTTCAAGGCTCAAGATGAAAAATGTTAGTTTTTTTCCACTAGATTTAGGTTTGTAAATTATTTTTTTATTTATAACATAATATTTCTGTAAATCATCATTTATTTTATGATACATTTTATTTGTTTTTAAAACTAAAGCAATTAAGAAATACTATCAAATAACAAATCAAGATTCATAAAAAAATGCTATTATAATGTTCACCCTATAATAGCAAATTATAAAAAACGCTATCATATAGTTCAGTGATGATAACATTTATAAAACCAGTCATAATAGAGGAGGGACCTATTATAGCTCGGGCAGACATAGTGGTATCAATAACGCTAACAATGACATATAATATTTTTTTTCATACGCTAAGAAAGACCATTTCTTGTAGTTATTATGAGGTGCTTACTTTTTCAATATGTTGTTATGTTCATCTTGATTAGATCCATGTTTTCTAAAAAAGTTAGATAATAACTAGTTTCTGTTATAGAGTAAAAAAACCTAATTTATAAAAAAAAGAATGATCTATTTTATATTTATAACATTTAGGCTACTATATGTCAGATTCAATTATACATTGCACAGTTGCACATTGGAGTTATGATATAGTTCGAGATGTATCTGGGTCAACACTAACATAAGAACAAATATGATACAAAATACTAATTACATAATCTTGATGAAAAAAAAGATTTTTATTATGACGAACTATTATATTGTTCATCTTACAATATATGAATATATACGACCGTTATATACTGATTGATCCACAAACATGAACACATAGATGAAACACTACCTCAACCAAAACCGACACAGTTGTTCGTACTTTGTTTCACAAATTCTTTAATATCTGGTAGTTTCCAAGATATATTTGATATCTTGGGCGACGGACATAGCATCTTGGGCGGCTCCCGCGATTCCCTTCCTTGAAAATCCAGCACAGTAAAGATTCATCTCTCCTTTCCAATGCTTCGGCTTTGGGTTTTTGGGGAAGCCATCATCCTTCATCAGGTACTCATAGTTCTAGTGTTTATAGTTTAAGAAAACACATAACCGTTATCATATTTATCCAATCGGTTACATTAAAGAGGTTTTAATTTTTTTTTGTGTATAGGGGTTTTTGGGATACCTTTAACCAATTGCATACAGAGCTTTTGTAACAAGTCGCAAAAACAATGGCATCGAAATCTTGTTTCAGTCCATTTTCAAACGTCAAGATCTTTACTTTGATGCTTTTTAAGCCACCATTGATAACTTAGTAGTACAACAATAGTTGGTGATCGTTTTTTATTGGAAAATATACATAAAATATTGTTAATGTATTATCAGAAAATATACACAAAGTAGTGATATCTATTTATTAAAAAAACATAAAAGTAGATTTCATTAATATTCCAAAAATGAAGGATTTCATTTTTTATGATATGAAAACATGGAAGAAAATAAATTAATGTTTTGGAAGTCAGCTTTATTTTTCTAAAATAATTATGCATAAATTTATACTTTTTCTTTTCTTTATTTTCCATTATTTATAAAATATTTTTCTTTATTTTCACTTATAATATATTAATACTTCCTTTATATATAAGTTTTCTTTAGTTATCAAATTATTTAACATTAGGTAAAACTTTATCAATGTTTTATGTATATTTTTTAGTTATCGAATTATTTAAAATTAAGTATTTCGTATGCAACCAAATTAACAAAGATGAAAATAAATTTGATGGAAAATGAAGGTACATGAATCTTGCCTTCGCGAATCTTTTGGACAGTTCCCACGTCAATGACTGGAGTTCTCCCTGTGAATAATTTGGTGGCGAAAGGACCTTGTTTTGGTCGGAAGAGTCTACACTTGGAAGGATCTCCGTATATAAATAATCTTGCTTTAGACATAATCATCACCCAATGTGTCAACTATTCTCACCGTAAAATACTTCAACAATGTCATCCCTAAGTATACCTCCTATTTGGTCAAGACATGTCTTTGTGTAGATTTAGAGAAAGAAGCTAATAAAGTGACAAATGGTAACGAGACATTGTACTCTTTTTTCCTTGTCATGATTTTTATTTCGAGCTTTGGTAATTTGACATGATCAACATGGAAGACTTTGTCTCTTCGGATCATGTGGTAGGCTAAGCCTCCAATTTTATTTATGTTTTTTTTAAAAAAAAAAATTTATGCTTTTAAATTTATGCTTTTACTTTCCGTATTTTATTTAATATCTTTATTATATTTTTATAAATGTTATTCTATGAATACAGTTATCATGTCAAAATTAACAAAGCTCGAAATAAATGCCCTTGATATTACGGGAAATAACTATATGATTTGGGCAGTGGGTGCAAAGATGCACCTGAGAGGAAACAGACTTTTGGAAACAATCAATAGTTCAAAAAGAGTGTCGGATGAGAAAAAGGCTAAAGCCATGATATTTCTGCGACACCATATACATGATGGTTTAAAAGATGAATATATTACGAAAGAGGATCATGCGGACCTCTGGCAATCATTAAAAGAGATGTTCGATCACCAGAAATATGTGATCTTACCGAAATCTAAACACGAGTGGATCCATCTCCGGTTCCAGGACTACAAAAGTGTAAGTGAGTATAATTCTGTGATGTTCGGAATTACATCTAGGATGATGTTATGTGGAGAGAAAATAAGTGATTATGATATGATCGAGAAAACTCTCTCCACATTCCATCCTGGAAATGTAGTCCTACAACAACAATACCAGGCGAATGGGTATACTCGTTACTCGGAGTTGATGCAAGTCCTCCTTGTAGCAAAGCAGAATAATCAACTCGTGACTTTAAACCATCATGCTCGTCCCACTGGATATGCTCCATTCCCCGAAGAGAATGTTGCATCATCCGATTATGATAATTGGAGAGGACGAGGACGTGGTCAAAATCGTTATCATGGTCGTGGAAGAGGACGAGGGAGGAGGTTTCGTCCGTATGAAGAAAGAAATAATAAATACTTCCAAGAAAACGAAAAGGGCCGAGATGATAAAAGGCAAACAGAAAAGGTTTGCTACAGATGCGGTATGAAAGGTCATTGGGTATGTGGTTGTCGTACACCAAAACACTTAGATGATCTGTATAGAGAATCCCAAAAAGCGAAAGAGAAAGGAAGTGAAACAAACTTCATCTCTGACGAACCCGAACCATCCTTTCATGGTTTAAATGATGATACCCATCTCGACATATCAGACTTTCTGGTTGATTCAGAAAGAATCGATGAGTGATGTAAAAACAATGTGATATAAGTTTACTGTTGTATAGTATTTATATCTTTTGTTGTAAGATATATGTAATGTTTCATGTTTAATAATAAATATTTTATGAATATTTTAAATTCAGAAAATACCAGACTTTGAGACTATGGATGGAGATATGTGTTTGGCAGATAGTGCGTCAACGCACACAATAATTAAAGATAATAAATATTTCATTAGTTTGAAAATAAAAGATTATGCTGGAAGCGTAAGTACAATATCTGGTAGTGCAAAGATTATTAAGGGCTCTGGAAGAGTGAAATTTTCAATGCCAGGGGGAACGATATTTGAAATAAGTGATGCATTATATTCCCCTGAGTCTCATAGAAACTTATTAAGTTTTAAGGATGTCTGGAAAAATGGATATCATATTGAGACTATGAGTAAAGATGGCTTTGAATATCTTTGCATTAAGTCTGAGAGGAAACATATATAGGAAGAGTTAAAAATGTTATCATCTGGCCTATATTGTAAAATAAACATAGTTGAGTCCTATGCCACAGTAAACTTGAAATTTACTAATACATTTAAAATCTGGCATGAGAGGCTAGGACATCCCGGTTCAGTCTTGATGAGAAAGATAGTGCAAAATTCAAATGGCCATCCGTTGAAAAACGAGAGAATTTTTCAAACAGGCGAGTTTACATGTAATGCATGTTCTCAAGGAAAACTTATAGCTTGGCCATCACTAGTAAAAGTTAGCAACGAATCACCATTGTTTTTAGAAAGAATACATTGTGATATATGTGGGCCGATCCACCCACCGTGCGGGCCGTTTAAGTATTTCATGGTATTGATTGACGCATCTAGTAGATGGTCAAATGTCTGTCTTTTGACGACAAGAAATACGGCTTTAGCAAAGTTCATTGCTCAAATCATAAAGTTGAGAACGCAATTCTCAGAGTATGCCATAAAGAAAGTAAGACTTGATAATGCTGGTGAATTTACATCACAAGCCTTTAATGATTATTGTATGTCAGTGGGGATTGATGTGGAGCATCCAGTTCCCCAGGTTCATATACAAAATGGCATGGCCGAGTCATTGATAAAATGGTTGCAGTTGATTGCAAGACCGTTGATATTGAGAACAAAGCTCCAAAGTTCAGTATGGGGTCATGCTATTTTGCATGCGGCTGCACTGATTCGGCTTAGACCGAGTTCACATCATAAGTACTCCCCACTACAATTGTCATCTGGGCAGGAGCCAGATATATCTCATCTTCGTGTCTTTGGGTGTGCGGTCTTTGTTCCGATAGCTCCGCCACAAAGAACAAAAATGGGCCCACAGAGGAGATTATGAATATATGTGGGTTATACGTCACCAAGTATTATAAGGTATCTTGAACCAGTAACTGGTGATATGTGTACGACACGGTTTACCGATTGCCATTTTAATGAGGAAGAATTTCCAGCGTTAGGGGGAGGAACTAGAGAAATTCCTGAAGAGATTACATGATGTACACCGTCGTTGTTACACCTTGATCCCCCTTATAAATCAAAGAGAGCTGGAAGTCCAGAAAATTGTGCACTTACATAATTTGGCAAACCAATTACCAGATGCGTTCACAAATACGAGAATGGTGACGAAATCATATATACCCGTTGAAAATTTTCTATCAAGAGTTGTTGTTCTTGAAGGACAAACTGATGGAAACACAATGAATGAACCTAGGGTTCAGTTAAAGAGGGGGAGAACAGCGGGTTCTAAAGATAAAAATACTCGAAAGTAAAAGAAATTGGTTGAGCAAAGTGGAAAGGTTCCAAAAGAAAATGTTGATGAAAATGTCTGAAAGAAGGCATAAATGAAAAGGTTCAAGAAGAACCAAATAAAGCTAAGGATTCAGATGACAAGGATGGAACAAAAAGTATGAGATTTCCATCAACTACGCCCGAGATGAAAAGTTATGGATCAGAAATAAGATAAAAGATGTTGATGCAACGTTCTCCTTTTCAGTGTCCAAAGAAATAGATCATGAAAGTGATGATCTAGATCCAAGGTTCATATTTGAATGTATGAAAATACATGATTGGGAGGAGTGGAAAAAGACTATACAAACTGAGTTACTCTCCCTAAATAAAAGGAATGTTTTTGCCCAAGGTTTTTCTAAAAGACCAGGAATTGATTTTGAGGAAACTTATTCCCCGGTAATGGATGCAATTATGGTTAGATTTTTGATGAGCCTAGTGGCATCGAAAAATCTTGAAATGCATCTTATGGATGTTGTGACTGCATATTTGTATGGATAATTGGATAATGATATATATATATGAAACTCCCTGAAGGATTGGAAATGCCAAAAGCATTGAAAGTAAAATCTAGGGAGATTTGTTTGGTCAAGTTACAGCGATCACTTTACGGACTAAAGCAATCCAGACGCATGTGGTACAATTGCTTAAGTGAATATCTATTGAGAAAAGGATATGTGAATAATGCGATATATCCATGCGTTTTTGTAAAGAAATCTTCATCTGGCTCTGTGATCATTGCTTTATATGTTGATGACCTGAACATTATTGGAACTCAAAAGGAGATTGATGATGCCCGAACTCATATGAAAGAAGATTTCAAAATGAAAGATCTCAGCAAGACAAAGTTTTGTCTTGGGATCCAGATTGAGCATCTCCGAGAAGGAATATTTGTGCATCAATCAAATTATACGAAAATGTTATTGAGACGCTTTTATATGGACAAAGTGACTCCTTTGAGTACTCTAATGGTAAATAGATATCTTGATGTAGAGAAAGATCCTTTTAGACCTTGTGTAGATAGCGAGGAAGTACTCGGTCCTGAAGTACCTTATATGAGCGCTATCAGTGGGCTTTTATATCTTGCAAACTGTACAAGGCCTGATATTGCTTTTGCTACTAACCTACTTGCAAGATATAGTTCTTCTCCTACTCGTAGGCATTGGAATGTAATAAAGCATATATTATGTTACCTCCAAGGTACAGTTGACATTGGGTTAATCTATGTTAGAAAACCCGAGTTTGGTATGGTTGGTTTTGCAGATGCAGGATACTTATTAGATCCTCATAAATCTCGATCGCAAACCGGCTATGTTTTTACAATTAGTGGAACCGCGATCTCTTGCCGTTCCCATAAACAAAATCTGGTTACGACTTCGTCAAATTTTGCAGAGACTATTGCGCTTCACGAAGCATGTCGAGAATGTGTGTGGCTTAGGTCAATGAGTCACCATATACAAGACGCAAGCAGAATAACTGAGAAGAAAAAGCCGACGGAAATATTTAAAGACAATTCAGCCTGTGTCGCTCAACATAAAGAAGGTTATATAAAGAGCGACAGAAAAAAGCACATCCTCCAAGATTTTTCTCGTACATATGAGAGCTCGAGAAAAATCAAGAAGTGGACATCGAGTATGTACGAACATGTGACAATCGAGCTGACTTGTTTACAAAGGCTCTTCCTACTACAATGTTCTGAAAACACGTCTACGGTATCAGAATGCGGCATTTGCGTGACTTATGAAGAAAGAGCTATGTCCATTATCCGCAGGGAGAGATTATGTCACTGTACTATTTTTCCCTTGTCATGATTTTTATCCATTCGGGTTTTTCCATGACTAGGTTTTTAATGAGACAATACGTAATACAAAATAGATAACTAAGTGGGAAAGGGGAGGGAGGGGGAGTGTTAAGATAATAATTATCTATTCGGGAAGGATAAGCTTAGAAAGAGATAATGCTTATCATTCAATTTTGTCTTTTTCTCTAAGTCGGTCTAAGCACACCGACTTCATTTCCTATATAAGAGATTCATATGTCAACAGAATGAATTAATTTTCTTTGGTCACATGTTTCTACTTCACTTCTCTCTTGCGTTTATTTTGCACACACAAAACACAACATATTAATAAATACATAAAGTAATAAATATAATTACATAATATATATTTACCTCATTTATTCTATTAAAATAAAAAGTCACAACTCACTTCATGTGTAATTTTTTAAGTTGGATAATTTCCTAGATAATTACTTTAATAATTTTTGATATTTACATAATAATATTATTTTATTTTTCTTTCTCTAAACAAATAAATAAGAGTATCTTTAATGAAATATTTTTTCTGATTTCATTCCTAAATATATGTTTCTTAATTTTAATATGTGATATTCTTATTTTATATAATTCTAGCTAAAATATAACCATAGTTTAAATTTAAAATATCATTATAATGTATCTTTTCATCTAGATTTCAAGAGCAATATACAAATATTATTTATATAGTTTTTAGATCATATGATAATAACAAAATTTAAAACATTACAAATATAGATCAAATAAAGAGGTAAATATGCAAGAACATAGTTTATAATGCTCTTATATTTTAAACATTCACTATGAATTGATATATTTTTAATAATATTTTATGATGCTTTTATACTTTGTAAACTTAATTAATCGGCATATGCACAGTGATACATAAACTTAAATAATTTATTTTAATTTTATATTTGTAAATATTATACAAATAATTAAAAAAAAATATACCAATTATTTCATAGCTATTTGATCCTATATTTGGTATATACAAAAATTTCTTCATATAAATTTGAAACAAATCTATTCTATTAAAATAGAAGTCACAACTCACTTCATGTGTAATTTTTTAAGTTGGACCATCTCCTAGATAATTGCTTTAATAATTTTTTTCTATTTACATAATAATATTATTTTATTTTTTCTTTCTCTAAACAAATAAATAAGAGTATCTTTAATGAAATATTTTTTCTGATTTCATTCCTAAATATATGTTTCTTAATTTTAATATGTGATATTATTATTTTATAAAATTCTAGCTAAAATATAAACATAGTTTAAATTTAAAATATAATTATAATGTATCTTTTCATCTAGATTTCATGAGCAATATAAAAATATTATTTATATAGTTTTTAGATCATATGATAATAACAAAATTTAAAACATTACAAATATAGATCAAATAAAGAGGTAAATATGCAGTACATAGTTTATAATGCTCTTATATTTTAAACATTCACTATGAATTGATATATTTTTAATAATAATTTATGGTGCTCTTATACTTTGTAAACTTAATTAATCGTCATATACACAGTGATATATAAACTTAAATAATTTATTTTACTTTTATATTTGTAAAATATTATACAAATAATTTATAAAATAAATATACCAAATATTTCATAGCTATTTGATCCTATATTTGGTATATAGAAAATTTCTTCATATAACTTTGAAACAAATACCATATTATTTAAATATAAACTAATTTTTAAATAAGTAGGTGTATATATGTATTCAAAAATATTAAATAATTAATTTAAAAATAAATAAATAAAAAATTGATTTATGTAGTAAACATGATCAGATGACAAATAATATATGTAACATATTATTGTAATTGACATAAGATCTTAAAATAAAATAGTTTTACCAAAATAAAATGAATAATCAAATTCAAACATTAAAATGTCGATCATATATAAGATTACATTTTAAGATAAAAGAACATCCGCGCGGTTGCGCGGGTCGAAATCTAGTTTTATTTACAACATTTTGGAGTTTTTCATTAAAACAAAAACAAAGAAAAGTAAAAAGAAGAAAATTACAAGGCCCCTATAAATTTGAAATAGGCTTGAATTAGTAGAATTAACTTGCAAAGACCCAAAAAAGGCATATCACTAATCTGGAAACCTTTGAAAATCAAGAATATGAACCAATAATGAAGGAATATAAGTGGGAAATCTCATCAAAAGGGGAAAAGAAGGAAAGAACGTAGAAGCTGATTCTGATCCGTTTGTCTCCTCTCATCGCCATAGTCAGCCGCTGCCAAATACCCTTTTTGAAACATATTTCCTTGGGCTATAAATTGAGCAATCTCAAAAAGGTATATTCCTACATCAGTCTACATACACCAAAGAGTGTTAAAACGTCTTAACATGGATAAAGCAACTCTTCTTAGCACCGTAATGGTTGTTAGATCACTTAATGTTGAAAATGATACATTTCGACCATCTAAGGAAAATGAAGAAATACCATATCTAAGTTCAACCGGAGCATTGATGTACCTTGTAGATTGTACACAACCTGATATTTCATTTGCTGTAAATCTATTGGCAAGATTCAGTTCGTCACCTACATGAAGACATTGGAATGGAATTAAACATGTCTTCCAATATCTCCAAGGGACTATCGATATAGTTTTATTTTATCCTAAAAACTCTAAAGGTCAAATGATTGGTTTTGCAGATGCGGGATATTTATCATATCCATATAAGGCTCGATCACAAACATGATATGTTTTTATGATTGGAGGCACTGCTATGTCTTAGCGTTCTTAGAAGCAAACACTTGTGGCCACCTCTTCAAATCATGTTGAGATTATCTCACTCCACGAAGCAAGTAGAGAATGTGTATGACTAAGATCATAAGTAAACACATTTATTCAAGCAATGGGATCGGCGAAAATACAGATCCAACAATTTTCTATGAAGATAATGCGGCATGCGTTGCTCAAACGAAGAATATACCAAAAGCGATAGAACCAAACATATACTTCCGAAATTCTTATCATACACTCAAGAGAAGAATAAAGAAATTGAAGAAGTATGTAGAATCATGTGACAATGCAGCTGACCTCTTCACAAAATCACTTCCTACTTCAATATTCAGAAAACACGTCCATAACATTGGAATGTGTTCTCAAAAGGATCTATGATTGTTCATTCGAGGGGGAGCTTGCGTGGTTGTATTTTTTTACCTTACTATAGTTTTTCCCACGGGGTTTTCCTAGAAAGGTTTTTAACAAGACAACAAATACATTAAGCATGAAACGATGGTGACACTGGTATCCAAGGAGGGGGGTGTTATAGATGTGAGAAAACGAAAATCATAAAAGGATGCACCATATTTTCAAGTTTTCATGTGAACGTTTATTATGTGGAGCTCTTTACTTCTATATATATGACCATTTTGATCAATAGTAAACTTGCACCTCACTATTCTCTCCTCTCTTATAATTATTTTCTCTCTAGTATTTTTATATTATATCAATATTATCTCTCATGGGAGTATAAAAGTTTCGCCCTTATTTAAATTATAAATCTTTTTATAACACATTTATCATTTTGGGGTTTTTCCATTAAAACAAGAACAAAGAAAAATAAAAAGCAAAAATTACAAAGGCCCCTATAAATTTGAAATGGGCTTGAATTAGTAGAACTAACTTGCAAAGACCCACAAAAGGCATATCACTAATCTGGAAACCTTAGTTTTTTCACGTTAGCAAAAAAACCGCCTAGGACGAACACATGAACTCCAGTGAGAGAACCGCTAAAGCCATAGTAAAACATAATCAGATCTCATCGTAATTACCAAAACCTGAGAAAATCAAGAAGATTAACCGATAATGAAGGAATATAAGTGGGAAATCTCATCAAAAGGGGAAAAGAAGGAAAGAACGTAGAAGTTGATTCTGATCCGTTTGTCTCCTCTCATCGCCATAGTCAGCCGCTGCCAAGTACCCTTTTTGAAACCCACCATTGTCCTTTAAACAGCAAGCTTAATCATCGGACCTTACATTCAACCACAACTGCCGCATCGAAAACTTTCTGTCTTCCTTCTCCACCACCGTTTTAGTCCTGGAAACCCAAGATGTCACAAGAAAAGGAAGAGCACCGCACAACCAAGAGGTGTATAAATCGGACCATAGATCAAAGGGACCAAGATCTGAAAATATAGAAAGTTTTTTTTTTCTGTAGAGAGATGTTATAGAAAAATAAGAGATAAAAGAGAGTATACCTCCTTATTATTATGATGATAGCATGATAGCAAATCGTTATATATATATATATATAAAAGTTTCAAAAAAACTAAATAATATTTAAACATAATACTAGTACATACATCAAATAAATTTTGATTAGTAATAATGGATTGAGTAAGAAGTTAAGCTATAATCTTAATGGTAGTTGACAAAAATAATTTGTTTCATTACTGGTCAACATTTTCTTTTACGATCGGGTCAATATTTCAAAACTTTGATTTAATATGTAATGATAAAAAATATACTAGCAAATTTTTTAACTCTAGGTAAATTTATACTATAATTGTTTTGTAGTCATTTTTGTACAATTATATCTCAAGAGGACGAGCTCTGGTGAAATTTCCTCAGATGTTTAATTTTTCATTATATTTACGAGGTTCGACAGATCTATATTTTAAAAAGTTATAAATAACTAATTCATACTATAATTCTTGCTTTATTGTATATTTTTTAAAATATATGCACGATTTCTATCTTCACGTATATCCAAGACCAGATCTAGAGCATTCCTATTAAAATATTGGCCTAGGCCTCTAATTGTTATAAGCCCTTCAATTTTTCAGGGCAATTCTCTTAAATACAGTTTTTAAGTTTTTATCACAACTAGGGTCTAGAAGAAATAAAATTACCAAAATGTTTTATTAAAGAGAGAAAAATCCTCTTATACCCTAGATATAAATATAAAAATTAAAAATAAAAAAATAAGATTTTTTTTCATATAGTTTGAAATTATATGTTTTCAAATTTGAAATTTTTATAAAAAAAATTCATTTTTTTATTTTTTTTCTTCAAATTTTCTTTTTGAAATTCAAAAATGATTTTTGAAACTATTTTAAGATTTTTATTTATAAGGCCATTTTTTTTTAAGTTGGAGAGAATTGTTACGGTCCAAACCCAACATACCCCAAGCCCTAAACATAAATCTCACCTTTTAAGTCAAAACCCTAAATAAGAGTATTTTACTAATTTTGAATGATCTAAATACTAAGCTCCTTCACTTATATAAAGGAGCCCCCACTAAAACGCAGCCGTCAACTAAAACGCAGCCGTCAACTACCTTGTGTAGACCTGGACATTCGGGTCTTTGAGTCGGGTTTGGATTGGGTTTTGTCGGGTTCGGGTCCTTCGGGTCTTAGATATTTAGATCCAATAGGGTGATTAGAATTTGTCGGTTTGGGTTCGGTTCGGGTCATGTTGGATCCGGGTCGGTTAGGGTCTTAGATAGTTGGACCCAATAGGGTAATTAGAATTTTTCGGTTCGGATCCGAGTCGGGTTCAGTTTGGGTCCTACCAAGTCTTGTCGGAAAATTACCCAAAACCACACAAAAAAATCTTAAAATATTTAAAATTCTCAAAATATCCAAAATTTTACCTAAAATTGATCCGAAGACATGAAAAATACCTAAAATTTATTCAATTACTTGAACTATATTTTTAAAAATCTAAAACCCAAAACTATACCAAAAAACCCAAACCCTAAACTTAAAAAAAAATATTCTTAATACCAAAAATATACTAAAAACACTCATATATACTTAATATATATACTAGAAGTTTTGGGTATTTCGGGTACCCTATAGGGTATCGGGTTCGGGTCGGGTCGGATCCAAGAGCCATGGGTCCTCCACAACAAGACCCAATGGGGTAAAATGACATTACCCGTACCTGACCCGAACCAGTTTTTTCGGGTCGGTTTCGGTTCAGGTTTTCAGGTCCGGGTAAAATGTCCAGGCCTAACCTTGTGTTCTCAAATCAAATCAGTGCCAAGCTGGTGTTTTGGCAAGAACGTTATGACCAGATATGAAGGAGTTAGGGAAAGCAATTAATATTGGTTGATAGATTTAGTGGCAAGGAAGACATATGGACTTTCATATTGCAAATACGAGGTAAACTCCATTAGTTATTCGATCTACATACAGGTTGAGAGAAAATGATCATCTTTCTGAAATATGTCGAGGTTTGGTTTTCCATTTTCACAGAGCCATATTGGAAGGTGATTTCTCGTCACTACAGAAGTACCTAAGTAACGAGCTTGTTAGTGTTAGAAAGATTACGTTCCCAGCCTCTATAGACACCAAAACACTTCTCTACAAGGTAAAATTTGTTCGTTATTTAATCTTCAAGTTGGGGAAAATTACTATTTTCTGAACCCATAAATTATAAGTCCGAAACATGTTTTTCTGGATTCATGAAGGGGTATTAAGGGAAGGTTTCTCGGAGAACCAGAAGGATTTAGGACGTGCGTAAGGTGCCTCTGGAAATATTATTAAGGAATTCATACCAATTTGACAGTTTCCTATTTAGAGGTACAATCAAATAGTTATTCGTTTTGCTTCATTACCAAGAATCATCATGTTCTCTCAAAAACCAGAAACCATAATTCTTTTTTGAACGTAAACACAGTTTTAGATCGCCAGAACATCATTTCAACCACTTTGAAAACTATTTCCATAATCTTCTTTTCAACCTTAAAGGGTGCGGTCTGTGGCTTCTTAATATTATTAGTTAAGTTGTATTCGTAAATGTTAGGTTTGGGAGTTTGTTTATGTTTGATTGTGATTGATGCATGATGATTATTTGTGATGATAATGTTGATAATGAGATGATAGTTGATAATTGTTGAAATATCATGTTAGTGATAAGTTGTAAATGTGGTGAGTATATTCGAAATGTGTGAAACTGGACTGAGGACATGGCAATCCCCTCAAAGCTCAGAAACCGGCTAGTGAGCCCAAGGTGGCATATAACTTTTCGAGGTGACATCCAACCCAAGTTATTATGTTATTATTAATATTGGAAATTGTTATGAGATGAGAAATATTAATGTGATTAATACATGTGTTTTGGTATAGAAATGATGTGATATGCTTGTTAATTGCTTAATTGCTGGGTAATGCATGTTTTTGAAGTAGTATTTTCATATGCAAATTTGGTTAGTAGTTTTAGGACTAAGATGGACAGACATAAATATCATAATTGAATGACTTTGTGTTATTCACCCTTTTCCTCTTGTTCATTTTTAGTGTACGCATGTTTTTGTGGTTCCAGTTAGGGTGTGAGACTAGGACTCAAATGGATTGAGGAACGTGCATTACAGTTGACGATTCCCTTACATTGTTTTCACTTGATACGCCACAAACGTCATCTCCAGGCTGTTACCGTCAGCTTTAATTGACGGCATGCTTGAATTGAAAATCTCAAGTAGCTAGACGTTAACTCTGGCTTTAGCGATCATGGCTGCTGCTTCTCAGGAGTTACGAATATGAATCTCTCCGAAGAGTTATGGCTGTTTCACATTTTAATCTTATTCTATACACTGCTTTGATTTAATTTTCTTGCTTTACATGCACTGTCAAGTATTCAATTTTGTCTTCATGTGTGAAACAAACAAACCAAACGTCCCAGAGCTTGATTGTCTGGGTTTCATGTTCATTGCATGCATATCAAGAAAGTTTCTTCTCATGAAGAGAAACTACTTTGTCTACATTTTCAAGATTGGTCAGGTATATATCATTTCTCTTCCTTTGGATCTTCTTTCTCTGTTAACAATACTCCTGATTGTTCTATCTTTTTACGCGTGGTGTACATGTTGCTCCTCATTGAACACCAAACTCCCGAGTCAAGATTGTACTTCAATACGACGATGTTATGAAACTTTACACTGCCACTTGGGTAAGTCCTTCTGAATATTCTCTGTGCTCTCGGAATTTTAACCTTGATTTCCATGCAGCAAGATGCTTTGGGTTCGAGGAGGAACTCAGATGAGCGGGTGTTGTCACTCGGCTAGATTTAGAACGAACGAAGCAGGTTATGTAACATGACTTGTGTGAGTTTTGGCTTGGTAGCATCAGGCTCCTTGATGCATTTTACTATCTAAATGAGATTATATGTTACTTATTGGATCTCTGATTCTTATGCTTCTTAGATAATGTTTAGTGTTTGAGAACGTCATTAGTTAGGTTTTCTGTTCTTGTTTTAGAACTGGAAGTGTTTGTCACTTTATTTGTGTCTTTCAACTTGCTTATGTGATGGTGTGTTATTTTTCAGGAGCTAATGAGCAGTTTAGGTGTTGGAGGAGAAGCTAGAGTAGGTGGTTCCGGAGGAAGAAGCTAGCTGAGGTGGTGTCAGATAGTTGGATAAAACACGGTTGCAAGGCTCAAGATGAAAAAGGTTAGTTTTTTTTTCCACTAGATTTAGGTTTGTAAATTAATTTTCTATTTATAACATAATATTTCTGTAAATCAACATTTATTTTATGATACATTTTATTTGTTTTTTAAACTAAAGCAATTAAGAAATACTATCAAATAACAAAGGGAGAAAATTACTAGAATGATACACAAAAGCTTGTATATGACTAGAATAGTATACATTTTCTAAAAATTACTAGAATGTTTCTAGACTCCTAGTAAATTACAATAAACACCCTTTTTAATTTTGTTACTATTGATACAAATTTTAATTATTAAATCCACATCATAATTTTGGCAATCCACGTCACTAACTAATTTGTGTCATCAACAGTTACACTGGAAAATCAACAGTCCCATATCTCCGGTGAACAAAAAAAAAGTCTTAATGTCACAACATCTCCGTCACAACTTTCGTTAAACCCTAACCGATTACGAAATCACGAAATCAAGAAATTATCTTCGTCACAACTAATACTCTCGTTTCAAACAGTGTTTCCGATATCGTAAATCATCTTCGTCGACTTCGTTAAACCCTAACCGTCTCCTATTATAGCTCGGACAGACATAGTGGTTTCAATAACGCTAACAATGACATATAATATTTTTTTTCATACGCTAAGAAATACCATTTCTTGTAGTGATTCTGAGATTCTTACTTTTGCAATATGTTGTTATGTTCATCTTGATTAGATCCATATTTTCTAAGAACGTTAGATAATAACTAGTTTCTGCTATATAGTACAAAAACCTAAATTATATAAAAAAGAATGTTCTATTTTATATTTATAAAATTTAGACTACTATATGTCAGATTAAATTGTACATTGCAAAGTTGCACATTGGAGTTATGATATAGTTCGAGATGTATCTGGGTCAACACTAACATAAGAAAAACTATGATACAAAATACTAATTTAATAATCTTGATAAAAAAAAGTTTTTTTATTCTGATGAACTATTATATTGTTCATCTTACAATATATGAATATATACGACCATTATATACTGATTGATCCACATACATAAACACAGAGATGAAACACTACCTCAACCAAAACCGACACAGTTGTTCCTACTTTGTTTCACAAATTCTTTAATATCTGGTAGTTGCCAAGATAGATTTGATGTCTTGGGCGACTGTCATAGCATCTTGGGCGGCTCCCATGATTCCCTTCCTTGAAAATCCAGCACAGTAAAGATTCTTCTCTTCTTTCCAATGCTTTGGCATTGGGTTTTTGGGGAAACCATCATCCTTCATCAGGTACTCATAGTTCTAGTGTTTTTAATTTAACAAACACATAACCATTATCATGTTTATTCAATCGGTTACATTAAAGAGGTTTTAATTTTTTTTTTGTATAGGGGTTTTTGGGATACCTTTAACCAATTGCATACAAAGCTTTTGTAACTAGTCGCAAACACAATGGCATCGAAATCTTGTTTCAGTCCATTTTCAAACGTCAAGATCCTTCCTTCGATGCTTTTTAAGCCACCATTGATAACCTAGTAGTACAACAATAGCTGGTGATCGTTTGTTATTGGAAAATATACATAAAACATTGATAATGTTTTATCGGAAAATATACACAATGTAGTGATAACTGTTTATTGACAAAATTAAAAGTAGATTTCATTAATTATCCAAAAATGAAGAATTTTTTTTATGATAGAAAAATATGGAAGAAAAAATAATTAATGTTTTGGAAGTCATGTTTATTTTTCTAAAATAATTATGCATAAATTTATACTTTTTATTTTCTTTATTTTTCAATTATTTATAAAATACTTTTCTTAATTTTCACTTATATTATATTAATACTTCCTTTCCAAATATATATATAATTTTTTTAGTTATCGGATTATTTAACATTAAGTATTTCTTATGCAACCGAATTAACAAAGATGAAAATAAATTTGATGGAAAATGAAGGTACCTGAATCTTGCCTTCGCGAATCTTTTGGACAGTTCCCACATAGATGACTGGAGTTCTCCCTGTGAATAATTTGGTGGCAAAAGGACCTTGTTTTTGTCGGACGAGTCTACACTTAGAAGGATCTCCGTATATAAATAATCTTGCTTTAAGCATAATCATCACCAATGTGTCAACTATTCTCACCAAAAAATACTTCAACAATGACATCCCCAAGTATACCTCCTATTTGGTCAAGACATGTCTCCGTGTAGATTTAGAGAAAGAAGCTAATAAAGTGACAAATGGTAACAAACAAAAACTTAATCATAAAAAGTATATACTACGCGTTTATTATTCTTTGAGAAAATTAAGATTTATTTTCTCGTTGAAGAACCAAATATATTGATATAGACTATACTAAGCTAGCCAAACGTCATAGCCATCAACACTGTCAGTAATCAAGACGATTTCTAAACAATGAATGGACAAAGTATCAGTTATCATAGAAAGGTAAATAAGTAATTATTTCACACTGAGAAAAGCAAACTCTAAACAACATTTTGACATGCAAGATAAGTGTGCAACTTGAATGTTCAGGCATTCAAAAATAATAATTAAAATACAAAATAACCATTAATGAATTAATACTTACCGGAGTTCTAATGAAAACGGCCGTATTAGCATCATAGTTATTGAGATCAAAGCTAATCTCCATTCCAGAATTTCCACCTCCGACCACAATAACATTTTTACCTTTGAAGTCACGTCCAGACTTGTACAGACTCGAATGCACAATCTCACCGGGGAAAGTATCAATCCCTTCCACTTCTGGAATATACCCATCTCCATTCTCTCAAGTCGCAACAACCACAAACTCCAACCAGTAAACCTCAGTTTCTCCGGTCACTGTATTTTCATCCTCTACCCTCCACTTGTTGTTGGACATATCGAACGTTGAGAATTTCACAGTTCGGTTGTATCTAGGTTTTATGTCAAAAATGGGTGACATAAGCATCTAGGTAGTCGATGAAAAATTCTTTGGGCATGAAGGTTTGAACTTCGGGACCATGCGGCATGAAAGGTAGCTGAAAATGTTTTTTGGCTAAGTGAAGTTTGAGACGGACATAGGCTCGCTTCTTCCAATGTGATGCATATATGTTTTCTTTCTCGAGGATCACGTTTGGGATTTTGTGTTGGTTTAGACAAACGATGTTGCCAAACCTTCTGGTCCAGCTCCCACAATCACCACTACAGTCTCCATATGTCTAGTGTTTTAGCTTTGATGGATTTTCCATTTTTTGTTACTGGGAGATGTTCGTTTTCTTCTTATATAGAGTATGATGACAATGTGATATGTATGAGCAAAAGTGATGAAATATGGAATATTTATATATTTTTGACACTTGTAAACCAATTCAAATAGTATTTATTAGTGATGATTGTTCTGTAACTTTTAAACACTCTTTGTAAATAAAGGAGATAATTAAGTTGAAATATAGACTAACATAAAATTACTAACTTAAGAACTTAAGGTAACAAATATAAACATATAATCCTTAATCTATGTGGCTTACAATTTGAATGGTGAGTTGGCAGAGAGGATGTATGATCATATATTTCTGTTTCTAATATTTTTGACTTTAATATTAACTACTATACTTGCTTAGATATTAATACTTGTTTTGTACATATTGGATAAGACTCACATATGTGCCAAATACAGAACCTCAAAACATTTATTATCTTGAAATTATTTTAAAATTTTGAAATATAAATCAAGTATGTAAGTTGAATGACTTCTAATGTTCTGAGAAATGATAATTTAAAATAAGAATAACAAAAATTCTTTAAAAATACTAACACCCGTTATTTTATATTTTCAGTCAACTACTTAAAACATAGGCATCTGTTTAAATTATTTTAAATTTTACATGACTGTGTAGCTTCGCAGTTAAAGAGGATACCAGTGCCATATTAAACTGATGCATAGATGTCTTCTTTCTCAAAAACCACATTTGGGATTGAGTGTTGGTTTAGACAAACCGATGTTGCTAAACCGGCTGGTCCAACACCCACAATCACCACCACAGTCTCCATATCTATCTCGTGTTTTAGGAATGATAGATATCTCTTTTGTGTTACCGGGACATGTTCATTAATTGTTTTGTTATATAGAGTATTATGAGAACATAGTGATATGTATGACCAAAACGAAGGAAAGATGAAATATTAATATATTTTGATACTAGTAAGACAAAGCAAAATGGTATTTATTGATGATGATTGTTTTGGAATTATATACGCAATTTCTGTAAATAAAGGAGAGAATTCAATTCAAATACAACCTAGCATAAACGTTCCAAAATTAAGAACACAAAGTAAAAAAATATAATCATATATTCTTTAATCTGTGAGGTTTACAAATTGAATGGTGAGTTGACAGAGAAGATGTATCACATATTTCTGGTTTTTAGTATGCTATTTTATCTTAACATTAGTAATATATCCGCGCTTCGCGTGGGTTGTTTGATAATTTGTATGTAGCTTTTTTTCTGACATTTTTGTGGTCATTTGTAATAGACATTGAAATAGATGTAATGATTTTGTTTAAGAATGATTTGGCAAGGGAAATGTTCCATGATTCCTTCTAGACTGATCTTTTGAAATTTTGTTATTTAACCGCGGACATATTGTAGCTCATAATATGTCTAAATTAAGAAGTTGTCCACTATTATATTTTTGAGTCAGCATATGTCTCTTTTACTCGTAAAGAAACTTAATTAATGTGGTTTTCTGTAATTTTAATCTTAAATTGTGTTCAAAAAGTTTTTGAAACTGATGGGACTATATATATTAAAGATTTGAACATTTTTTCAAAAATTATTTATGTTATAATATAATCTTCTTTGGCAAAATAAATAAATAAATAATAATAGTACAGTCTTCTATGTAAAACTACTTTCTTTATATTCTTACATAGAAGACTATATTATACCTTTGTAATATGTAAGACTACTTTATGATTTTGGTGTAGATCTGTTTAATTTCTCTTCAACGCTTTGTGTGACGTTCAAGTCTGGCCCGAAAGGTTATTGAATAAAAAAATGTGAGTGTGTTTTAAGACACAGTAGAACATATACATATTTGGAGTTTGTATTATTATTATTTTCTAAATAAGAACACCTCCTCCAATGGTGAGGTTATGAATGTTGGAGATAGTCTTTAATAAATAAATGTTACTTAAGTCCTAAACTAAGTAAAAAACATTAAAAAATATTACTAATAAGAAAAAAATCTTTTACAACATTTTTCATTTTTTTTGTTATGCAGAACTAAAGAAACAGTTTCATATAAGTGAAGATATTAAAGTAATGAAAGCGATATTGACATGAAGTAAACAAACTTAGTCATTTGTTTATATAAATAAGAGTGGTCGAATTTCTTGTTAATTTTGTTTAGGTGGCAAACTATTGTATCCTTTGTTGGTTTAAAACAATGGAGTAACAATCGAGTTTATGGAATAACAACCGAGTTTTTTAACTCGTACTCCATGCCAAGTTTAACCTTAAATATTTATTTATACTTATGATATGTTTTGATTTTTTAGTTTAACTTTATCATAGTTTATCATTGTATACTTTTTTGCTATATCTTTCTTTCGCGTCAATTTTGCATATAACTCTATGTTAGTTTTAATATTACATCTCATTATAAATTGTGTCTATCTTTTTAAAAAGCGTAGGTTTTAATTGCTTGAATGAAATTTTGATTTAGTTTAATTTTAAGGATAATATTAATCTCATATGAATTTATGCATCATTTTTGCTGGTATGTTTGTATAGCTTCTTTCAAATTTTACATTGTATAATTGAACTTAAACTAAAATTAAAGCCATCATTAAAATGTGACAAATAAAAATATTTTTTTCTATAAGGTTAGATTACGTTGTATTTATTTATCTTTGAGGTAAACTAGGTGATTGAGGTATAATATTTAGATATAATTGAATAGTTGAAAGTGAGATTAAAAAGGGTAAATAGAGAATGAGATTTAAAATGATAAAATAGAATATAGCTTGTTGAAGTCTTGATCGCCATCTCCTAATCTAAAATACTAAGCACTCCTATCTACTCACAAATACCTCATTGTTTTAACATTACATTAGAAAAATGTTAAAGATTCTAATGCTATTAATTTATGGTATCTTTTGCATTATTTAAATTTTGTTTGTAACAATACAGTTTCTAATGCTATTAATTTATGGGACCTTATGTTAAAGTTTTTGATAATAATAACACAAATAAAAAATTAACATTGGTTGTGGCTCGTGATTGCAGATCTATGACCACCATTCCTTTCACCATATAATACATACATTTTTTCCATCTCTTGTTTCTGTATTTTGATTTTCTTATTCTCTAAAAGAATATTCTATTTTATATTTATAACATTTAGGCTACTATATGTCAGATTCAATTATACATTGCACAGTTGCACATTATGATACTAATTACATAATCTTGATGAAAAAAGTATTTTATTCTGATGAACTATTATATTGTTCATCTTACAATATATGAATATATACGACCATTATATAATGATTGGTCCACATATATGAACACAGAGATGAAACACTACCTCAACCAAAACCAACACAGTTGTTCCTACTTTGTTTCACAAATTCTTTAATATCTGGTAGTTGCCAAGATAGATTTGATGTCTTGGGCGACTGACATAGCATCTTGGGCGGCTCCCGCGATTCCCTTCCTTGAAAATCCAGCACAGTAAAGATTATTCTCTCCTTTCCAATGCTTCGGCATTGGGTTTTTGGGGAAGCCATCATCCTTCATCAGGTACTCATAGTTCTAGTGTTTATAATTTAACAAAACACATAACCATTATCATATTTATTCAATCGGTTACATTAAGGAGGTTTTAATTTGTTTTGTGTATAGGGGTTTTTGGGATACCTTTAACCAATTGCATACAGAGCTTTTGTAACCAGTCGCAAACACAATGGCATCGAAATCTTGTTTCAGGCCATTTTCAAACGTCAAGATCTTTCTTTCGATTCTTTTTAAGCCACCATTGATAACCTACTAGTACAACAATAGTTGGTGATCGTTTTTATTGGAAAATATACATAAAACATTGATAATGTTTTATCGGAAATATACACAAAGTAGTGATAACTGTTTATTGACAAACTTAAAAGTAGAATTCACTAATTTTCCAAAAATGAAGGATTTTTTTTTTATGATATGAAAATATGGAAGAAAAAAAATTAATGTTTTGGAAGTCAGGTTTATTTTTCTAAAATAATTATGCATAAATTTATACTTTTTATTTTCTTTATTTTTCAATTATTTATAAAATAGTTTTCTTCATTTTCCCTTATATTATATTAATACTTCCTTTCCAAATATATATATAATTTTTTAGTTATCGAATTATTTAATATTAAGTATTTCTTATGCAACCAAATTAAAAAAAGATGAAAATAAATTTGATGGAAAATGAGGGTACCTGAATCTTGCCTTCGCGAATCTTATTGACAGTTCCCACGTCAATGACTGGAGTTCTCCCTGTGAATAATTTGGTGGCGAAAGGACCTTGTTTTGGTCGGAAGAGTCTACACTTGGAAGGATCTCCGTATATAAATAATCTTGCTTTAGACATAATCATCACCAATGTGTCAACTATTCTCACCGGAAAATATTTCAACAATGACATCCCAAAGTATACCTCCTCTTTGGTCAAGACATGTCTCTGTGTAGATTTAGAGAAAGAAGCTAATAAAGTGACAAATGGTGACAAACAAAAACTCAAGCAGATAAAGTATATACTACGCGTTTATTATTCTTTTGTGAAATTTAAAATTTATTTTCTTCGTTAAAGTTGAAGAACCAAATATATTGATATAGACTATACTAAGCTAGCCAAACGTCATAGCCATCATCACTGTCAGTAAGCAAGACGATTTCTAAACAATGAATGGAAAAAGTATCAGTTATCATAGAAAGGCAAATAAGTAATTATTTCACACTGAGAAAAACAAACTCTAAACAACATTTTGACATGCAAGAGAAGTGTGCAACTTGAATGTTCAGGCATTCAAAAATAATAATTAAAAGACAAAATAACCATTAATGAATTAATACTTACCGGAGTTCTAATGAGAATGGCCGTATTAGCATCATAGTTATTGAGATCAAAGCTAATCTCCATTCCAGAATTTCCACCTCCGACCACAAGAACATTTTTACCTTTGCAGTCACGTCCAGACTTGTACAAACTCGAATGCACAATCTCACCGGGGAAAGTATCAATCCCTTCCACTTCTGGAATATACCCATCTCCATTCTCTCCAGTCGCAACAACCACAAACTCCGACCAGTAAATCTCGGTTTCTTTGGTCACTGTATTTTCAGCCTCTACCCTCCACTTGTTGTTGGACATATCGAACGTTGAGAACTTCACAGTTCGGTTGTATCTAGGTTTTATGTCAAAATGGGTGACATAGGCATCTAGGTAGTCGATGAAAAATTCTTTGGGCATGAAAGTTGGAACTTCGGGACCATGCGGCATGAAAGGTAGCTGACAAAATTTTTTGGCTAAGTGAAGTTTGAGACGGTCATAGGCTCGTTTCTTCCAAAGTGATGCATATATGTTTTCTTTCTCAAGGATCACGTTTGGGATTGAGTGTTGGTTTAGACAAACCGATGTTGCCAAACCTGCTGGTCCAGCTCCCACAATCACCACTACAGTCTCCATATGTCTAGTGTTTTAGATTTGATGGATTTTCCCTTTTTTGTTACTGGGAGATGTTCGTTGTCTTGTTATATAGAGTATGATGACAATGTGATATGTATGAGAAAAAGTGATGAAATATGGAATATTTATACATTTTTGACACTTGTAAACCAATGCAAATAGTATTTATTAGTGATGATTGCTCTGTAACTTTTACAAATTCTCTGTAAATAAAGGAGATAATTAAGTTGAAATATAGACTAACATAAAATTAATAACTTAAGAACATAAGGTAACAAATATAAACATATAATCCTTAATCTATGTGGCTTACAATTTGAATGGTGAGTTGGCAGAGGGGATGTATGATCATATATTTCTGTTCCTAATATTTTTGACTTTGATATTAACTACTATACTTGCTTAGATATTAATACTTGTTTTGTACATATTGGATAAGACTCACATATGTGCCAAATACAAAACCTCAAAACATTTATTATCTTGAAATTATTTTAAAATTTTGAAATATAAATCAAGTATGTAAGTTGAATGACTTCTAAATTTCTGAGAAATTTTAATTTAAAATAAAATAACAAAAATTCTTTAAAAATACTAACACCCGTTATTTTATATTTTCAGTCAATTACTTAAAACATAGGCATCTGTTTAAAATATTTTAAATTTTACATGACTGTGTAGCTTCGCAGTTAAAGAGGATATCAGTGCCATATTAAACTGATGCATAGATGTCTTCTTTCTCAAAAACCACATTTGGGATTGAGTGTTGGTTTAGACAAACTGATGTTGCTAAACCGGTTGGTCCAACTCCCACAATCACCACCACAGTCTCCATATCTATCTCGTGTTTTAGGAATGATAGATATCTCTTTTGTGTTACCGGGAGATGTTCATTAGTTGTGTTGTTATATAGAGTATTATGAGTACATAGTGATATGTATGATCAAAACGGATGAACGATGTTTATTGATGATGATTGTTTTGGAATTATATAAGTAATTTCTGTAAATAAAGGAGTGAGTTCAATTCAGATACAACCTAGCATAAACGTTCCAAAATTAAGAACACAAAGTAAAAAATATAATCATATATTCTTTAATGGGTCTTAAGAAAACAAAGTACCAAGAACTGTGAGGCTTACAATTTGAATCGTGAGTTGACAGAGAAGATGTATTACATATTTCTGGTTTTTAGTATGCTATTTTATCTTAACATTAGTAATATATCCGCACTTCGCGCGGGTTGTTTGATAATTTGTATGTAGCTTTTTTCTTACATTTTTTGTGTTCAGTTGTTATCTAATCTATTAAAACTGAAGTACAAATAGGAAATAACCCTTATTTTTACCTAATATTTACAAAGAATGCCATTGATATTATCCGTGCATCCAAACATCTAAACATTGATTTTTAACAAGAAAAAAAATAAATCTAGGCTAAGCCCATTAACAATCTTTATCATTGGAATTGAAAATTTCATGAAAAAGTGTAAATGTATTTTCCAAATTTTTATAATAAAAACAGAATTATACATATATACAGCATTAAATTAGTTTTATTTTTATTCATATTCGTATAAGCTACCAACTACATTTGAACTATAAAAAAAAAAAAAAATTTCGATTATAATTTAAGCTTATTCATTTACAATAACAAAATTATGTAACTTTTCATAACAATTTAATGACTAAAATACATACTAATATTTATTATAAATGGTTATATATACAAACAAATACAATGTATTATCATTTGTACGATATATATCTAATAAGAATAACTTATGTAATTTATAAATTTTAAAAATTTAATCACCATATAATACATAGTTAGGTCTAGGAAGGATCAAATATCTGGGCTATTCTAGGATATACGGATTCGGATATGCATTCTTCGGATGCGTAAAATTGTTATCCGGATCAAAATATTTGGGGTTAGGATATTCAGACTAAAAAATCCAAATACACGCGGATATCCGGACATATATTTTTTTTAATTAAAAATAAATTAAAACTAACTATTAGCCATCTATTTAGTCTATTTTAAAAAAAAACTTAAATCATTAAAATTTAATAAAATTAAAATTTTAGTATTTATATAAAAGTATATGTAATCTACATAGATAACTATAATTAAATTTTATATATTTACTATTCGGATCCGGATAACAAAAATAACACCCGCGCGGGCGCGCGGGTCAAAGGCTAGTAAACATTGAAATAGATGTAATGATTTTGTTTAAGAATGATTTGGCAAGGAAAATGTTTCACGATCCCTTCTAGATTGATCTTTTGAAATTCTGTTATTTAACCGTGGACCTATTGTAGCTCATAATATGTCTAAATTAAGAAGTTGTCCACTATTATATTTTGAGTCAGCATATGTCTCTTTTACTCGTAAAGAAATTTAACTGATGTGGCTTTCTGTAATTTTAATCTTAAATTGTGTTCAAATAGTTTTTGAAATTGATGCGACTATATCTATTATTATAAAAAAGAGTTTCCTCCCTCATGCCTCTGCAACCTCACCAAATAGGATGATGAGAGCCCGACACGTGTTCTCTAATGATGATGTGCGTTTTGTTTTTGGCTTGTCTTCAGATTTTTTGGGCTTTCTGCTCATCCTGTTATCCGGCCCGATAGACATTGAGTCCAACGCACAAACTTTAGGGTTGTGTTCTTCTTCCAAATGAATGGAAGCGTCTTCTCCTACGTTCTCTGATACATATATGGAGTTTCGAGATGTTGAATTGCTTTGTGAATCTTCAATCCCGACGTTTTGTCTTCTTATCAACGTAAACTTATCGGGAGAGTTATTCAAGAAAAACCGCGATAAATCTAATGATGATTCCCTGGATCGAGAAGTCTTGGTGTCGTTTCATCTCATGTTCTTCTCCCCGGAACCGTTACGCCATGAATTGATTTGTCTTTCACTAGCGACCTTCTTAACTCCTTGACCCACTGCAACCAAAATTTCACATTCAATGCGTCTTCTTTCTCTTCAGGGTGGTGCATCTACAGCTATAAAAAAGTTAGTCTACATACCGTAAGCATGTAGGAATCATGTTTCTTAGTAAAACTTTTAATTGTTTGTCTTGGGTGTGTTCTGCCTAGGTTTAATGTTCAACATTTTTTTTTCTACAGAACAAGGCAGAAACCATGAATGGTAATTCCTGAAGAAAATCAGAAACTGAGTCTTCATCAAGCCTCGAGTCTAAAGACCCTCCTTGCAGATTATCTTCTTTTGATAGCTTAGGAATGTACACATATCTCGCAACACCATCTTATGCACACACACAAAAAAAGATCTCTACTCTGTTTGATGTTTGCTATCTGAGTCATACTTTTCTTAATAGTTTGATGTATGATTTATGAGAAAGCCAGGTCCTGCTTCCCAAGGATCGGGTGACTCATCATCATCATTCTCTTACTTACTTGAACCAATATGCTTCATGATATCTGATACTGAAGACTTTTGCAGATAGAAGAGGCGGGTTGGTTACAGAAAAGATGAAACCCTTGAGACGTGAAGAGGTGATTAGAGCTTCGGAGGCGCTAGAAATCTGCAGCTTGATAGGGAAACTCGGAACCTAACATCATTTTCGAGGTAAATCTTCCAAGATTGTATTATATATTAGTGTACCTCACAAAGTTAGTTCCAAATCCAAGATTGGACTAAACAACGAGTGATAATCTGTTTGATTGGTTTAGTTATGATGTTAGAATGTGTGTGACTCTGTGTTTATTTATAATTTATAGTTTAAAATCTTCGCAACTGTTTTTATTTTATTTTTTTGTTTGTCTTTGGAAAAAAAGTTGTTTGAGAAGTCAATGTAATGTTCCCTTCTCTTTTTCCCTCTACAACACAGCTGATGTTATAGCTTGCTTTGTTGCTTAATATTTTCATTTCTGATTGATGACTCGTTTTCCCGGATTGTGTCTAGCAGGGGAGGTAACAACAGGCTCTTATGACGCCTCTGATGCTGTGGAAACATGATCAAAGGTGTGATTTCTTGGTTTCTTCAATTTAGTGTCCACGAACATTTTTGTTCTAATCAACTTTGTGTTCTACTTTTGAATCTTTTCAGTTGTAAAAAGGTAGAACAAATATAGCAATGTGCCTATTTTTAGAGAATGAAGATATTTTACTTATGTTTCTTAATATTCTACTCTTTTTTTTTGTAAAAGAGACGATCAAAGTTTTTATTAACCAAAGCTAATGATAATCACCATGTAAATGTAATCTCCAGCTGTTTTTCTGATTATCAATAATGCAAATCTCTGCAAGGTTTGCACAGGGTCAAGAGTGATTCTGTTTCAGTGGAGATCCCGAGGAATGCACCAGTTCTTGCGATTGTTTATAGAACTTTGTCGGCTGTGTTTTGCTAATTGTAAAGGTAAATAAGAGGTACTTCCTTACATTTTTTTCCTGCATCAGAAGCCTCTCTAAGAAGGAACCAGTTCATGAGATTGTTCCAGTGACAGATTTGGGATGCTCTTTAGCACTGAAGAGCTTGGTATTTTTGTAAAAAAATGGAGCAGTCAGAATGGTCTCTTAAGTGGCTTCTGAAACTGCACAATATCAGAGATTACTGTGAATTTAGCCAAGATGTATTAGTTTTGGAAGATTCTTTGGTTGAACCGTCCTGTAACAACAATGGAGAAGATAAGCACATTCCAAAATCAATAGAATGTGTTGCTATAGAAAAAACGGGTACCTACAGATTATGGATTCAACTCTGATAAAAGAAGTCCAAAATTTCTATTTCACAGAAGAACAAAAAAAATTGTTGTACAAGGAAGTTAAGTATATTTTGATTATATAGGTTTGTTTTGATTTGTTTAGTGTGCTTCTGGTTGTGTACAAATTATAATGAAACATCTGTTTCTCATGCAGTTAGTTCAGTTTAAAACATCAAAAGATTCACAAAGTAAAAACATAATTTGATTAAACTTCAAGTGTATAGTAAAATATTATGTGACTTGAAACTTACAAAAGTAGCTTTATGTGTTTATAATCAAAGTTATAAATTTTTAAACATAATAAAATATACATAAACCACAACTGAAATATATATAAACATGAATTATTTTATATAATTATTTTATAGTCAAGGAAAAAAATAAAATCCAAGTATTTTTTTTTACTAAGACCTTCCCAAAAAGGTGTATTTCATACTTTCGAAAATCACATAAGTTATTAATTAATGAATTTGTGTAGAGTTTTTTTCTTGGTGCATATGTAAAATATAATTAATATATATGTATATAAGATTAAAATATGTCTTTTTAAAATATATTTTGTTAAATAGTATAAGCAAATAAAATTTATTTTTTGTCCTCGATTATATAGTATCACTTCGATGATATTGATCTAAACAGAAAGCAAGCATTTTTTATTGTACTGTAATATCTCCGATTTTATTTAGAATTTGAATATTTTGTGTTATTCTATTGAATTACATGTAAAAAATTGTATTCCATTATATGGATTCAACACACATAAATTAGATCATATATTCCCAATAAAAATAGCTGAAACTCAAATTAATAAAATTTAACTAATATATAATATAATGAATAAAATATCCTTTGTTGGTTTAAAACAATGGAGTAAAAATCGAGTTGATGGAATAACAACCGAGTTTTTTAACTCGTACTCCATGCCAAGTTTAACCTTAAATATTTATTTATACTTATGATATGTTTTGATTTTTTAGTTTAACTTTATCATCGTTTGTCATTGTATATTTTTTTGCTATATCTTTCTTTTGCGTCAATTTTGCATATAACTCTATGTTAGATTTCATATTACATCTCATTATAAATTGTGACTATCTTTTTAAAAAGCGTTGGTTTTAATTGCTTGAATGAATTTTTGATTTAGTTTAATTTTAAGGATAATATTAATCTCACATAAATTTATGCATCATTTTTGCTGGTATGTTTGTATAGCTTCTTTCAAATTTTACATTCTATAATTGAACTTAAACTAAAATTAAAGCCATCATTAAAATGTGACAAATAAAATTATTTTTTTATATAAGGTTAGATTACGTTGTATTTATTTATCTTTGAGGTAAACTAGGTGATTAAGGTATAATATTTAGATATAATTGAATAGTTGAAAGTGAGATTAAAAAGGGTAAATAGAGAATGAGATTAAAAATGATAAAATAGGATATAGCTTGTTGAAGTCTTGATCGCCATCTCCTAATCTAAAATATTAAGCACTCTTATCTACTGACAAATACCTCATTGTTTTAACATTACATTAGAAAAATGTTAGAGATTCTAATGCTATTAATTTATTGTATCTTTGCATTATTTAAATTTTGTTTGTAACAGTACAATAACTCTGTTGTTTTATTTACTGGACCTTAAGTTAAAGTTTTTGATAATAGTAACACAAATAAAAAATTAACATTGGTTGTGGCTCGTGATTGCAGATCTATGACCACCATTTTTTCCATCTCTTGTTTCAGTATTTTGATTTTCTTATTCTCTAAAAGAATGTTCTGTTTTATATTTATAACATTTAGGCTACTATATGTCAGATTCAATTATACATTGCACAGTTGCAAATTGGAGTTATGATAATAATTACATAATCTTGATGAAAAAAGTATTTTATTCTGATGAACTGTTATATTGTTCATCTTACAGTATATGAATATATATGAACATTATATAGTGATTGATCCACATACATGAACACAAAGATGAAACACTACCTCAACCAAAAAAGACAAAGTTTTTCCTATTTTGTTTCACAAATTCTTTAATATCTGGTACTTGCCAAGATAGATTTGATGTCTTGGGCGACTGACATAGCACCTTGGGCGGCTCCCGCGATTCCCTTCCTTGAAAATCCAGCACAGTAAAGATTATTTTCTCCTTTCCAATGCTTCGGCATTGGGTTTTTGGGGAAGCCATCATCCTTCATCAAGTACTCATAGTTCTAGTGTTTATAATTTAACAAAACACATAACCATTATCATATTTATTCAATTGTTTACATTAAAGAGGTTTTAATTTGTTTTGTTTATAGGGGTTTTTGGGATACCTTTAACCAATTGCATACAGAGCTTTTGTAACCAGTCACAAACACAATGGCATCGAAATCTTGTTTCAGTCCATTTTTAAATGTCAAGATCTTTCCTTCGATGCTTTTTTAAGCCACCATTGATAACCTAGTAGTACAACAAAAGTTGGTGATCGTTTTTAATTGGAAAATATACATAAATATTGTTTTATCGTAAAATATACACAAAGTAGTGATAACTGTTTATTGACAAACTTAAAAGTAGATTTCATTAATTTTCCAAAAATGAAGGATTTCATTTTTTTATGATATGTAAATATGGAAGAAAAAAATTAATGTTTTGGAAGTCAGGTTTATTTTTCTAAAATAATTATGCATAAACTTATGCTTTTTCTTTTCTTTATTTTTCCATTATTTATAAAAAAAAATGTCATTTTCACTTATAATATATTAATACTTCCTTTCCAAATATATATATATATATATATATATATATATATATATATATATATATATATATATATATATATAAATAAAGATTTTTTAGTAATCGAATTAGTTAACATTAAGTATTTCTTATGCAACCGAATTAACAAAGATGAAAATAAATTTGATGGAAAATAAAGGTACCTGAATCTTGCCTTCGCGAATATTTTGGAAAGTTCCCACGTAAATGACTAGAGTTCTCCATGTGAATAATTTGGTGGCGAAAGGACCTTGCTTTGGTCGGACGAGTCTACACTTGGAAGGATCTCCGTATATAAATAATCTTGCTTTAGACATAATCATCACTAATGTGTCAACTATTCTCACCGGAAAATACTTCAACAATGACATCCCCAAGTATACCTCCTCTTTGGTCAAGACATGTCTTTGTGTAGATTTAGAGAAAGGAGCTAATAAAGTGACAAATGGTAACAAACAAAAACTCAAGCATATAAAGTATATACTACGCGTTTATTATTCTTTGAGAAAATTAAAATTTATTTTCTTCGTTAAAGTTGAAGAACCAAATATATTGATATAGACTATACTAAGCTAGCCAAACGTCATAGCCATCAGCACTGTCAGTAATCAAGACGATTTCTAAACAATGAATGGACAAAATATCGGTTATCTTAGTAAGGCAAATAAGTAATTATTCCACACTAAGAAAAGCAAACTCTGAAAAGCATTTTGATATGCAAGAGAAGTGTGCAACTTGAATGTTCAGGCATTCAAAAATAATAATTAAAAGACAAAATAACCATTAATGAATTAAATAGGGTAAATAGAGAATGAGATTTAAAATGTTAAAATAGGATATAGCTTGTTGAAGTCCTGATCGCCATCTCCTAATCTAAAATATTAAACACTCTTATCTACTGACAAATACTTATTGTTTTAACATTACATTAGAAAAAAAAATAGAGATTCTAATGCTATTAATTTATTGTATCTTTTGCATTATTTAATTTTTGTTTGTAACAGTACAATAATTCTGTTGTTTTATTTGTTTGTATCTATCACCAGACCTTATGCTAAAGTTTTTGATAATAACAACACAAATAAAAAAGTAACATTGGTTGTGGCTCGTGATTGCAGATATATGACCACCACTCATTTCACCATATAATACATACATTTTTTCCATCTCTTGTTTCTTTTTTTTTTTGATTTTGTATTCTCTAAAAGAATGTTCTATTTTATATTTTTAACATTTAGGCTACTATATGTCAGATTCAATTATACATTGCACAGTTGCACATTGGAGTTATGATATTAATTCCATATTCTTGATGAAAAAAGTTCTTTATTATGATGAACTATTATATTGTTCATCTTACAATATATGAATATATACGACCATTATATATTGATTGATCCACATACATGAACACAAAGACGAAACACTACCTCAACCAAAACCTACACAGTTGCTCCTACTTTGTTTCACAAATTCTTTAATATCTGGTAGTTTCCAAGATAGATTTGAAGTCTTGGGCGACTGACATAGCATCTTGGGCGGCTCTCGCGATTCCCTTCCTTGAAAATCCAGCACAATAAAGATTCTTCTCTCCTTTCCCATTCTTCGGCATTGGGTTTTTGGGAAAGCCATCATCCTTTATCAGGTATTTATAGTTCTAGTGTTTTTAATTTAACAAAACACATAACCATTATCATATTTATTCAATCGGTTACATTAAAGAGGTCTTAAATTGTTTTGTGTATAGGGGTTTTGGGATACCTTTAACCAATTGCATACAAAGCTTTTGTAACCATTCGCAAACACATTGGCATCAAAATCTTATTTCAGTCCATTTTCAAACGTCAAGATCTTTCCTCCGATGCTTTTTAAGCCACCATTGATAACCTAGTAGTACAACAATAGTTGGTGATTGTTTTTTATTGCAAAATATACATAAAACATTGATAATGTTTTATCGGAAAATATACGCAAAGTAGTGATAACTGTTTATTGACAAATTAAAATTAGATTTCATTAATTTTCCAAAAATGAAGGATTTTATTTTTTTATGATATGAAAATATGGAAGAAAAAAAATTAATGTTTTGGAAGTCATGTTTATTTTTCTAAAATAATTATGCATAAAGTTATACTTTTTGTTTTCTTTATTTATCCATTATTTATTAAATATTTTTCTTCATTTTCACTTATATTATATTAATACTTCCTTTCCAATATATATATATAGTTATTGAATTATTTAACATTAAGTATTTCTTATGCAACCGAATTAACAAAGATGAAATTAAATTTGATGGAAAATGAAGGTAACTGAATCTTGTCTTCGCGAATGTTTTGGAAATTTCCCACGTCAATGACTGGAGTTCTCCCTGTGAATAATTTGGTGGCGAAAGGACCTTGTTTTGGTCGGACGAGTCTACACTTGGAAGGATCTCTGTATATAAATAATCTTGCTTTAGACATAATGATCACCAATGTGTCAACTATTCTCACCGGAAAATACTTCAACAATGACATCCCCAAGTATACCTCCTCTTTGGTCAAGACATGTCTCTGTGTGGATTTAGATAAAGAAGCTAATATAGTGAAAAATGGTAACAAACAAAAACTTAAGCATATAAAGTATATACTACGCGTTTATTATTCTTTGATAAAATTAAGATTTATTTTCTTTGTTAAAGTTGAAGAACCAAATATATTGATATAGACTATACTAAGCTAGTCAAACGTCATAGAAAGAATGGACAAAGTATCAGTTATCATAGAAAGCCAAATAAGTAATTATTTCACACTGAGAAAAGCAAACTCTAAACAACATTTTGACATCAAGAGAAGTGTGTAACTTGAATGTTCAGGCATTCAAAAAATAATAATTAAAAGACAAAATAGCCATTAATGAATTAAAAAGGGTAAATAGAGAATGAGATTAAAAATGATAAAGTAGGATATAGCTAGTTGAAGTCTTGATCGCCATCTCCTAATCTAAAATATTAAACACTCTTATCTACTGAATAACTCATTGTTTTAACATTACATTAGTAAAATGTTAGAGGTTCTAATGCTATTAATTTACTGTATCTTTTACATTATTTAGATTTTATTTGTAACAGGAAAATAACTCTGTTTTTTATTTATTTGTATCTATCACCGGACCTTATGTTAAAGTTTTTGATAATAATAACACAAATAAAAAAGTAACATTGGTTGTGGCTCGTGATTGCAGATCTATGACCACCATTCCTTTCACCATATAATACATACATTTTTGCGTTTCTTGTTTCTGTATTTTGATTTTCTTATTCTCTAAAACGTCTACTTCCTCTCTATTGGCATGACTAAAAGTCTAGATTCCTCTGTTCAACTTTTCTACTTCCACTGTAGCTTTAAAACCGTGAGAATGAAGAAACTCCAATATCAGTGGCTCCATTTCTGGTGTTTATAAAAAGTAAGTATTAAACCTAACTCTCCAAACTCTAGGGTATAAAGCTCAATACTCTTAAGGATGTTAAAATGAGTTCATAGATATAGGGTTAGCCTGGCCATGTTAATATTTAAAGCTATGAACCATGTATTTTGATAACAGGGCTGAAACGGGCCAGTTTTAGTTAACCTCAAACGTTAACCTACCTTTTTCTTTTACTCATATATTTTTCTTCTTGGCTTATAAGAGAAAGAATAGAAGCTACAGAGATTTCGTAATGCTCGTTCACCACAGTAGTATGAGTATCTGAAGCAGGTGGTGGCCTTTCCTCAACAGACCTCCGACCATTTCTAAAACCACACAGCCTCTCAAAAGCTCTAGAAGATACGATGCTCATCTCCCACGTATTGCACCTCCAGTCCACATATTTAAAAGAACTCTATCATCCCTGCAATTCCTGGACCGGGAAGATTAGAAACTCCGCAATAACTATATTGGTATAATTATAAGGGCTTATTTGCTATCTAACCAAACTTGGAAGTGAAATTAAGTAGATGATACTGATTTTGACATAATAAAGAATCTAACATTTACGCTTAAAGTGAGCCGGTTATACCCTTCCTATTTGCAGGTACCCGGTAAAATGTATCACAAATAATATATGGTCAGGAGTGACCGAAATTATCTCATATGAAAGAAGAAAAAGACATCCACGTTACATGTTTATTGAGCACATATGCAATGAGTGTTCTATTCTATACCGCTGAAGTAGTATAGGAGAACTTAAAGCACACTCACAATCCTTAAATACTAAACATTACTCTAACTCCAACTCCAAAATACTAAACCCTAATTACTAAATCCTGAACCCTAATATAAACTATGATCATGTAACTGAATGACAGTAAAATGAATAGATAGAATAAGATTTTCAGTAAAGACTGTATTCTATATCACTGAAATAGTCTAGGACTCTAAACCCACACACAACTTCTAAATATTAAACTCAGTCTCAACTTTTGAATACTAAACCCTAAACCATTATCACTAAACCTAAACACTAATCAATAAACCCTAAACTCAAATATAAACCATAAATTCAAATATAAACCATAAACTCAAATAAAATAGAACAAAATACTTAGTGTAGAACATATTAGTGAAATTATAAAATGTCTAAGATTGCATGGTAGAAGTTAATGTTGTCCCAACCATACCTCCTCACCTTCTAAATATTAAACCCTAATCACTAAACCCTAAAACCTAAACCCAAATATAAATCTTAAACCCAAATATCAAAATCTAAAAAAACACAGAATATTATGTAACATTAAGTTTTATTATGTAATATTAAATTATACAATATGGATCATAATACGATTTTTACATGTTCAAAAACATGTAATGATTGTTAGAACTTAAGAAAATTACAAACTATATCTCTAAACAAAATAGAACACTCTTTATTAATCGTCAAATGGAACGAAACATTATAAAATAGTATAGTAACAACATATATCGCATTACATAACATGAATAAAATAAACATAATACATATTGTTTTACATTTCTATTCTATATTCATATAATAGAATAGAACACCATTTAACAAAATTTGTTCATCTTCTCCGATCAATTTTGGGTCATCACGGCGACAAAACATAAGTGTATCTGACGACATTAGTGAAAATAATACATATAACTGCCTAGTAAAACAAAGGGGTTAAGGAGATTGAGGAAGAGTTGACGAACCTCGCCGTGGCACCGTTAACGTTGTCGGCAACTCCATAGATTTCAGATATAGTGAAGCTTCACGTTAGTAGTCAAGCGAACAAACGGTCATCTCCTAGGAAAAGTTGCTCAAGAAATGGTTTTGGTGGTCACACGGTGAATCAATAATGGAAGATAAACTATTCACTTTTTACAAGTTATGTGAATCTCAAAAGCCACGATGTATTTGTGTTAGGTAGTTATTATTATTTTAATTTATTTTTTGTTTGCAGGTTTTACCGGTTATGAAAAAGGGTAAATTAGTATTATTATATAAAAGACGTACGATATATTGGTGTATTAGGGTAATTGGTTACTAAGTGAATTATAAAGTGTTTGAAGGTTATTCAGCACAATTTCCCTAATTATAATTTATAAAATCTAAAACTAAAAAAATATCTCATCTCAAACTCTGGATTTTTACTGCTGAACAAAAACATCAGAACCATCATAGCACATCAAGTGATAAAATTCCTAGGAGACAAAACAAATTCCTTTAAGGCCAATAGTCCAAACAGGGATCTCAAATCAACCAGAAAAACAATAGATGTAATGAACCCACAAATATAAGACCAACTGTCATCCAAAATCATGACATGTCAAACTAAAGCTAACAACAATTTAGACATCTACTGCTTGGAAACACATCTTGTCGGTAATTAAACAGGGAAATAAGTAATGTTCTTGTCTAAAAAAATAATATAATTTCCATAAACAATTAAAAACAGTACTTACTATCAAGTTATATAATTTTTTATTTATTAGGTTATGTAGAAGCACTGGGACTAACCTGCACGCATAGATAAAAGTGTTGTCACTTCGAACTGGATAGAATTCTAGAGAAGGTAATTCTCTCAAGGACTCAGACGTTCCCCATGATGTTGAAAATATTTTGCATCAGACGTCTCATCACCTATAGCATAAGCCGGTAAGTCTGCAGTAAGGATCAGATTCGTCGATAGTTTCTTCACCGATGCAATTGGCTTTATGAGAGAGTGACCTACAGAGTCAAAGCTCCCCTAGTTATTTTGTGTAAATAGCGAAATTCAATGGTTTATCTGAAGACATAATTATTACCTCTTCGAAAACCACTCGGAGACTGAAATGTTCATTTTTCAAGAGCTATAGATCCAAAGCATTGCTGATGAGTGTAGCCACAAGACAAAGATACACTGCTGCTACTAAGTCCTGAGGTATTAGCTTGATAGAATTACTTTTCAAATTTAATAGTTACTGCTGCTACCAAGTCATGGTCCATCTCGTCTTATAGAGAAGGTGACTCTTTTATCTACAAACACAAACAAATACATAACTCGATCTAATGGATTCGAAGCTTATGCCTATGACAAAAGACATACCAAAGTTCATAAATTTACACGAGGACTGAATCAGCACAATACCATCTTTTTTACACAAATATGGTGCATTCTACAGACAATCAACATAGAGGTAAGTAGCCATAAGCAAGTTAATACTTTCCCAAATCGATTCAACAGTTTGAACATAGATCGAACAACATGGAAGATCTCGATTCTTAGAGTGAAAGAAAAATACTTACCAAGTGATTAGTAATCCCATAAACAGAGATCAAGCTTGTGATGGCAAGAATCAATATCAACTCTCCTTCCTCTCACCCACCGTCACTCATCCAAACTTCACTTCCATCTCCTCCACAACACTCAAAGCTCTCTCCCCATCTCTCGTCGGTTGAGTAAGTTTCAGTTGTTTTTTCATATCCTATTCTTCAGGATCAGAATGGGTCAAATGTAGTTTCCTATTTTCTAGTTGTTAGTGGAACTATTTGAGCTAGTTGCGTCATGTCTGTCTGTTACTTTTGTTATTGTTGCTTTTGTGTATTCCCTTTAAAAGGCATTGGAACCTATGAATAAAGATAGATCATTCCGTGCAATCTTTTGTGTCTTCCTAATTCTGATTTCACATTTGGTATCAGAGAAAAACACAAAGAAGAGTGATCAAGAAAGAAAGAGAGAGACGATGAGCGACGATAAGATGCTTACTAAGATCCCTCATTTTGATGGTCATTACGATCATTGTAGTGAATTGATGGAGAATCTTTTGTGTGCCAAAGGATTATGGAATCTAGTGGAAGAGGGCTACAATGAAGCAGAAGAGGGAACCGAAGTGACTGCAGCGCAGCAGAAACAACTCGAAGAACTCAATGTGAAGGATCATCAGGTGAAGCACTAGCTGTTTCAAGCCATTGATCGGGTAGTATTTGAGCAGATCCTAGATCGGAAAACATCTAAGATCATCTGGGAATCATTGAATAGAAAATTCGGAGGTAATGAACGTGTGAAGAGATCTCTTCTCCAAACTCTAAGGAGAGAATTTGAAGTTCTCGCAATGAAGAATGAAGAAAGTATTGACGATTACTTCACAAGGGTGATGGTGGTGTCAAACAAGATGAGAAGCAATGCTGAAAGTATGTCAGACTCGAAGATTGTTGAAAAGATCCTTCGTACCCTGACCGACAAGTTCACTTATGTGGTGGTGTCTATTGAAGAATCCAGAGACACGAGCACCATGACAGTGGATGAATTGCAGAGCTCGCTATCTGTCCATGAGAAGAAGTTCAGAAGAAATCTTCATGAAGAGGAAGATCAAGCACTCAGTGTTAGAGGAAGGGGCAGAGGTTCCTACAGAGGACGTGGTAGAGGTAGATGTCGCTTCTTCAACAAAGCAACGATTGAGTGCTATCATTGTCACAAGCTGGGACATTTTCAGAATGAATGTCCTAATGGAAACAATGGAGCTCATTATGCAGAGCTAGAAGAGAAAGAGGAGGTTATGTTGATGGCATATGTGGAACTCCAAGGAACGAGGAGAAGTTATGCTTGGTTCGTAGACTCTGGCTGCTCAAATCATATGTGTGGAGATAGACGTATGTTCTCAAGCTTGGACACTAGCTTCACTCACAATGTTAAGCTTGGAAACAATCACAAGCTAATGGTTGGTGGAAAAAGGAGTGATAAAGATCATACTCAGGGGAGTGAGTTATGTGATCAATGATGTGCCGGAGTTGAAAAATAATCTGCTGAGTGTCGGGCAGCTCCAAAAGAAGGGTCTAGACGTATTGTTCAAAGGAGGAGATCGGAAAACTTGCAGCATCTTTCACTCCTCCAGAGGAAAAATTGCAGATATTGTAATGAGTGCCAATAGGATGTTTATGCTGCTGGGAGAATCAAGCGGCAAAGCAAGTGAGGAGAAATGTTTGCATGCTGATATCTCAAACAAGACAGAGTTGTGGCATCACCGATACGGACATCTCAACTACAAGGGACTTCACACGCTATGGATCAAAGAGATGGTCTTGGGTTTACCGGAGATTGGAGTAGTGAAAATCACATGTGAGGCGTGTGTTAAAGGCAAACACCACCGGATTTCATTTCCAAAACAGAGCAAGTGGAGAGCTACTGAAAGACTGTAGCTGATTCACTCTGACCTCTGCGGTCCTATCAGTCCAACATCAAACAGTCAACCGAGGTACTTGATAAGATTTATTGACGACTTCTCGAGAAAGACATGGATCTATTTCGTGGTGGAAAAATCAGAGGCATTTCATCAGTTCAAGACATTCAAAGCGTATGTGGAGAAACAAACCGGGTTGTTCATCAAATGTCTAAACAGATAGGGGGGGGGGAGAGTACAACTCAAATGAATTCAAGGAGTTCTGCAGAGAGCATGGTATCAAAAGACAACTGACAGCTGCTTTCACACCACAGCAAAACGGCGTTGCTGAACGCAAAAACCGCACAATCATTAACATGGTGAGAGCTGCGTTATTAGAGAAAGAGGTGCCTAAATCCTTCTGGCCAGATGATGTACAATGGGTAAATCATGTTCTCAACAGATCTCCTACACTCATTGTAAAAGATATGACTCCTGAAGAGGCATGGAGTGGAAGAAAGCCATCAGTCGAACACTTCAGAATCTTTGGATGCATCGGATATGTCCATATTCCAGATGTTAAAAGAAGAAAGATCGATGATAAAAGCGTGAAGTGTGTCCTGTTGGGTTTTAGCAGTGAATCCAAAGCTTTCAAAATGTTTGATTTAGTTGAGAATAAGGTGCACATCAGCAGAGATGTGATATTTGAGGAAGATAAAAAATGGAACTGGGGAGACATGGGTTATGGAGATTAAAGCGTGGTACTTGAGTGGGAAGATGATTATGAAGTCTCTGAAGATGCTGATGAAACGGAAGAGATAGTAAATGAAGAAGAATTGGGAGGATCAGAAGAAAACATTGACAACAATTCTCCCTCTAACGAATTGCAAACTGGAGAAACAATTGCCACAACAAGCAGAACAAAAAGACCACCAATCTGGTCTGCATACTGCATCACAAGAGAGGAACTCTCAGATATAGAGGAAGAAGCATATATGGCCAGGATCGATACTGAGAATCTGGTTTTCATGCTCATATCAGATCCAACCAGCTTTCAAGAAGCAACATGACATCTCAAGTGGAAGCAAGCAATGGATGCAAAGATTAAATCCACTGAACGAAACCACACATGGTTGTTAACTGCACTCCCTGATGAAGCAAAGGCTATTGGGGTTAAGAGGATTTACAAGACCAAATTGAACGAGTTAGGAGAGGTTGACAAGTTCAAAGCTCGTCTGGTAGTAAAAGGGTACGCTCAAGAGTATGTAATCGATTACACAGAGGTATTCGCACCAGTAGCTAGAATGGATACAGTGCGAATGATCATTGCTGTAGCAGCACAAAGAGGATGTGGAATCTATTAGCTCGATGTCAAGTCCGCTTTTCAGCATGGAGAGTTAAAAGAAGATGTGTTTGTAGAGAAACCACAAGGATATGAAGTAGCAGGGAAGAAGGACATGTTCTATAAGCTGCACAAGGCTCTTTACGAAGTGAAACAAGCACCTAGAGCTTGGTTCAGTCGTATTGAGTCATATTTCATCAAGGAAGATTTTGTGAGCAGCTCAAGTGAACAAACATTTTTCATCAAACGGAAGGGAGGTAAAAACTCTAATTGTGAGCATTTATGTTGATGATCTATTTTTCACTAGTGATGCTGAAGAGTTGCTAAATGAGTTCAAACGATCAATGAAAGAAGAATTCGACATGACTGATTTGGGAAAGATGAGGTATTTTCTTGGCATTGATGTTATGCAGAAGGCTGATGGCATTTTCATCTGTCAAAGAAAGTATGCTGCTGAGTTGATTGACAGGTTTGAGATGCAAAAATACAACTTCGTTTGTAATCCGATAGTACCTGGACAGAAAATTGGCAAAGATGAAGCTGGTGTGAAGGTCGACTCAACGCTCTACAAGCAAATCATGGGCAGCTTAATGTATTTCACAGCCACACGACCTGACTTGATGTTTGTGGTAAGTCTCATTAGTCGTTTTATGGAAAATCCTACTGAGTTACATCTTGTTTCTGCGAAGAGAATCATGAGGTACTTGAAGGGAACTCTGGAATTTGGGATATGGTATCAAAGAGGAGGAAACGGTGAACTCGTGGGATACACTGACAGTGATTATGCAGGACATGTTGATGACAGTAAGAGCACCTCCGGTTATGTCTTCTTGATGAGTGGAGGAGCTGTAGCATGGTCTTCAAGGAAGCAACCAATTGTAACTTTGTCGTCTACTGAGGCGGAGTATGTAGATGCTGCTACATGTGCCTGTCAAGCAATTTGGATGAGGAGGATATTGGGAGGAATTGGAAAAGAACAAGATGATGAGATGGTTCTGCTCTGTGCCAACACATCGACTATCAACCTGTCTAAAAATGCAGTCATGCACGGGAAGTCAAAGCACATAAGGGTCCACTATCATTTTCTCAGAGACTTAACGAAGGAAGGTGTTGTCAAGTTGGAGTACTGTAACACTCAGGAGCAGCTAGCTGAAATAATGACAAAGCATTTGAAGATGGCATCATTTCAAAGGATCATGGAAGCGTTTGGGATGCGAGTCATGAACTGAAACTCTTGATCGAGTTCAGTTCAAGGGAGGGATTGTTGAGTAAGTTTCAGTTATTTCATAAATTCCTATTCTTCAGTATCAAAATGGGTCAAATGTGGTTTCCTATTTTCTAGTTTTTAGTGGAACTAGTTGAGCTAGTTGCGTCATGTCTGTCAGTTACTTTTGTTATTGTTGCTTTTGTGTATTCCCTTTAAAAGGCGTTGGAACCTATGAATAAAGATAGATCATTCCGTGCAATCTTTTGTGTCTTACTAGCTCTGATTTCACATCGTCTCCCTCTCTTTTAGCTTCAAGCAGATTCAGCGGGTTAATATGGAATGCGATGAGATTGGTTAAATGCTCGATAGTGGAATGAGTGGGGTAACCACGTAAAGGCTCAGAGTAAAGTACTCATTAATGGAAGAAGAATAAGACGTTTTGGTGAGGTGATTCATGTCTTTCGACATAGGTGCAAAAGTTGGAATCCGAGATGACGATGACGAGACAACCTAATATTATGTGGGCTAATATCATACAAAGCCCATACGCAAAAGAGTTAAGATAGATTTCTCATAAAGCCCAAACCGAATGTAATGCTCGGTGACAGCAATTGCCCCTATCTCATTGCCTATGTGGCTTAAGAAGGAGATATAGGTCTCTACTTTATTAATAAAGATCTTTTTCAGTGATATTAACTACTAGACTTGCTTTGGAGATTGTGAATTTAGTCATTCATATGTTACTAGTTTTATCTCTCATGCTATGCATGGGCAATGTTTCATGATTTACAATGGAAAAATATTATTTTGAGAGTTATATAATGTACAATGAAAATAAATGTTATTCCAAAGGTTATATTTATCGGTAAGTTTTAAAATAAAACTAAAAGCTTGTTGTTTATATCTCGAGTATGGACGCATAAATGTTACATATTAATCTCTTCCTAAACCTCAATAAAATCATTAAATATAATAGTTAAATAGAAGGAAATCATATCTCTTTCACAAAACACAATTAAAATATGTCTTAATTTTGTAGATCTAAAAAGTAGACCTGAATCTTTCTTGTGTTCTCTATCACCCGAGTTTCTTAAACTACATTTGTTGTCTCGTGAACAAATATGCTGTGAATATCTTTTTTTTTATTGTTATATAAACCTTGAATAGCAAAAGAATAAAATATAAAAATTTATAAATAGGTTAGAAGAGAAATAACTAAGTTCATGAAAAACAAAATTTGATCATGGAGATTATAGACATTTTTAGTTTCACTAATCTGGACTTTGCAGTATGCCTTTTACTAACCTTCATCTTCCAACTTTGCAGTATGCTTATCAATCCACATCATATTTGTATTCTTCCTTTTCTCATTTCAATGAAAAAATCTCTTTTGAATGTTATTGTTGTGACATCATTTGACCAAAACTATTTATCTGGTTAGAAGTTGAAATTTAAAGATTCAGCGGAGCAATTGCGGAAATTTTACAAATTTACAATTTCTAATTGAGATAAAAATACACAGTTTCAAAGATAGTGGGATTATGGGTAAGAAATATCAGCATTTTATTTTACATTGAAAATAAATAAAAAGAAATCAGTTACAGAAAAAAAAAACTGTTTTTCTTTTTAAGCATTTACAATTTTTTTTTTTTGTATTTTCCTTTGAATTTTTACATATTCATGTGTCATAATTTTGTTGGTTAGGTGACTTATGCTTTAGTATATAAAGGATTTTAGTTTTTAATAATTAATGATAAAAATATAAATATACTTATATTTTCGAAAATGAAATTGTATAAAATTTAATGTAGGAATAATATATAAATATAATTATATATTCAAAATATAAGTTTATAAAATATAATGATTATTCAAAAATTTATGAATAAGACTCAATTGTGGACATATAATTTGGATTGAAAATTCAATAGATATTTGGTAAGTATAATTATTTGTTTTCCCGTTTTTTATCGCAAATAGAATTTAGAA
>CAJHQQ010001325.1:0-102531 GCA_905132885.1 Moricandia moricandioides
AGCGCTCCCTTCCACGCTCTGACCAGGCGCCTGTTATAATAGACAGTCACGGCACTTTTAATAGCGGGTAAGTCGGTAATATGCTATAGTTAACGATTACAAACAATAGCGTAATATTTTTATTTAATTGTTGATATTTATATATATATACGTGTGATATAATTGTTATTAAAAGCTACTTAATTATTATTTTTCCTGCTAGGAAATAGCAAATGTTTCGTGCTTATTAATTTACTCCGTAAAATATATTAATAATAATTAGAATTTTTCTTTATAATTTTAATTTAAAAATGTAATTCAAATATTTGTAATAATAAAAATTACAATTATAAAAATTCTAATAAAAATTTTTAATTTTCTAAACCCATAAACATTAACTTGTTCATACAAACACACACACAAACTTGTTCATACAATCCAATATCAATCTACCACTATAAACCTTCATAATCAGTCCCTTAACAGAAGGAATTATCATCATCAGAAGAAGTTCATTCACCCAAATCATCGACTTCTTTGATAGGCAGAAATGTGGCACCAACTAAATCCACTCTCTGTTTCCAACTCATGTATAACCTCTAGATGGTGCTCTCATAAACAACATGACCAATTTGAATTATCATATTCCTTAGAGTAGAAAAACCTGTTTCGCTTGATATCTTCAATATCAAAAAAAAACACAGATTTAAAACAAAACACCAGATGCGTGACTAGAATCTCCCATGGCGGCCTCAGGAATTCGTGAGAGAGAAAAACACAGAATTAACATCAGCCAAAATCTCCCAACTTAAATCACAATCTCAGTTCAACTTCAATCGGAAAAATTAATAATTGAATTTAAACATGAAAAGACAACCCTTTGCAGAACCAAACACTGAACATAAGGTCCTAAAGGACAGCGAATCAAGTTCATAGTAAAGAAGAAACTAAATTTATTCTCCAACAACCCTGAATAACTCATAGTTCTGTAGTATGAATACACAGCAAACCCCCAGCTCTCATTACTATCGAGTTTGACACAAACCAGAAAAAAAAAAATCAAGCCAAGAATAAACACAGAAGATGATAACGCTGCTACGTACAGAATCATAGATATAAGCGCAAAACTCAGAGAAGAAGAAAAGTCTCAGTTTTTTACTTCTCACAATACTTTAAAGGATGGCTCTTGGCATTCCAGATAAGTTTCTCTCTAATAAGTATATCTTCAAAACAAAAACAATAACATATAACTTGATATATAAACAATTGTATCATACTCATCTTGAATTTATGTACGATGAAACGACACACAAAAGAAAGACACACGTCAAGTCACATCACGTCTTCTCTGCGAATCAAAGAACAGAGGAAAACATATCCCCCATATGTTCAGTAGGATTTATTCTGATGATTGTCATATAGAAAGTTAAACATGTTTTTCACATTCTTTTCACTCATTACAAAATTTATGCTATGTGTTTTTACTTACTAAAATACATTAAACTTATTGTCTAAGGTTTTTCAATATTGAGGAGGTGGAGAAGATCTCTCTCTCTAAGCTTTTCTTTCAAGATGAAAAAAAGTATTTTAAAGTTCGATTCTTTCATGCCATTTTGGTTTGAGAAGAAGAGATTCAGAGGGATTCTCTCAAGTGATAATGTTAAGAAACCATTCTCATTTTCAGCTCAACCTCTTTTTGTCTCCAAAGCATAAAAACTCTATAAAGTGGTAGTTTTTTTGTAAAAATGATGATGCTCCTCCGGTTGGTGATGAGGATGCTCCGGAGATAACACTCCTCCTTCTCCTGCTCTAGAGATAACTCCTCCTCCTCCTGGTGACGATGCTCCTCCTCCGGTTTGTGATGAGGATAATGAGTTTGCTGCATGGTTAGTCGGTGAGGAGCAAAGAGAAGCAACTCGTCTTGAGAGAAACAACTCAGCTGACATAGAGGACCTTCTACATTTTTGTAAACAGTTTGGTGAAAAGATGAAATCTAAGGTAAAACTTGAAACTTTTAGGAGTCTTATTAATTCATTGTATTTTTTTTTGTAAAAATTCCGAATATGAGATATATAGAAAAATCTAACTTTATATGGTTAATGTAATTTTTTTTAATTTATCTAAATTTTTAAAATTTATTTTTAAAAAATAAACATATGAGTTTCCATTAATTAAGATTTCGTGCTCATATGTTTTTATGATCATTTGTATTTTGGTATTAAAAAACTCTAACCATTGATCACAAATTTTTGAGTGTGAAACTTGCAATTTTAACAATTTTATTAATTTATTCTAATTTTAAAAAAATTCAAAAAAATTGACATATACAAAACAATTAAGTTTTTTTTTAATTTATTTTAATAGTATAAAATTAAAAAAAAATAACAGAAGATACACAAATTATTATCGAATCATTATTATTAAAATCATTAATCAATTTTATTTATATATATTATTCATATTAGGTAATTCCACGTCTTTTATTTAAAGAAAGAATGAAAATTATTTTTTCATCAATAAGTAATTCTATAATTAGTTCAATAAAAATTTTAGTATATGTTGAGATTATCAACTTAGTTTTTCTAATAATTCTAAGAATCATTCTAGTAATGACACGTGTTATACTTATAATGATTCTCATATAACATATAGAGAGATGATGTTTTTTTAATTTTGTTAAACAAAGGTTTATGTATTTATTTGGAGTAATTTTATTTTTCTAAATGAAGTTAAAGTTTAATTGGTGATTTTTATTTTGAAAAGAAAAAACTAGTGAACTTGAATGTTCCTTTGACCCTGTATCTATGTTGTCGTGCCTTAGATCCTAATTATAGAAATGTCTTTTTCTCATTTCCCAAGAAAGAAAGAAATTTTTTTTAACCATGAAGTAACCTTCCTCATCCTCCTCCCTCTCAAACTTTCGTCAACATCTTCATTTTCCCTCAATGGATATCGCGGCGGAGGAGCTTCAATTTCTGAGCATCGGAGGCATACTCCGTGAATCCACGACGATCCCCAAATTCTCCCCACGAACATTCTACCTCATAACCCTAACCCTAATCTTCCCTCTCTCCTTCGCCATCCTCGCTCATTCCCTCTTCACCCAACCCATCTTGAACCAGCTCGACGCTTCTCCTCCCTCCGCCGATCAATCTCAGACCAACCACCAATGGACTCTCCTCTTCGTCTACCAATTCATCTACATCATCTTCCTCTTCGCCTTCTCCCTCCTCTCCACCGCCGCCGTTGTCTTCACCGTCGCCTCCCTCTACACCAGCAAGCCCGTCTCCTTCTCCTCCACTATGTCGGCCATCCCTCTCGTCCTCAAACGCCTCTTCATCACCTTCCTTTGGGTCTCTCTCTGTATGCTCATCTACAACTCCGTCTTCTTGATGTTCCTCGTGATCCTCATCGTGGCCATTGATCTACAGAGCGTGATCCTCGCTGTCTTCTCGATGGTTGTGATCTTTGTTCTGTTTCTTGTCGTTCATGTTTACATGACTGCTTGGTGGCATTTAGCTAGCGTCGTGTCTGTTCTTGAACCCGTCTATGGGATCGCTGCGATGAGGAAGAGCTATGAGTTGCTTAAAGGAAGGACTCATATGGCGTGTTCTATGGTGTTTATGTATCTTGCTCTTTGCGGGTTCATCGCTGGTGTTTTCGGGAGTGTGGTGGTTCGTGGAGGAGAGGAGTTCGGGTTGTTTGCCAAGATTGTTGTTGGTGGCTTCTTGGTTGGTGTTTTAGTCATTGTCAATCTTGTGGGCTTGCTTGTGCAGAGTGTGTTTTACTATGTTTGCAAGAGCTTTCACCATCAGGCCATTGATAAGTCTGCCTTGCATGATCATCTTGGTGGCTATCTTGGTGACTATGTGCCTTTAAAGAGCAGTGTTCAGATGGAGAATTTTGACATTTGAATCAAATTAATTGTAATGCTTTATAGTGTTTGTTGTTATAGCTTTTATCTGAATTAATCTGGGGGATAGACTGATATTGCAGATGTGTGTCTGTTCCCTGTAATCTTTGTAGTGTGTTTTATTCCAAATTGGAAGGTTAATGAAATAAAAGTTGTTACTAGACAGTTCCTTTAACTCTGTTACTTGGTTTGCATCCTAGTTTGGTCACTTGAAGCATATATTGTAGTATTTGTTTGAGTTCAAGAACTGTCTTTGGTTACAACACCTATCAATATCATTATCCTGTATCAAGTTTTTGTTGTGGTGTGTGATCATTGAATTGCTATAGTGTTTGTATATGTAACATCTTTAAGGAGCATCTCAATTTAGCCCTTCTTGACTTTCCCTTTCACAAGACAAGCTTCTTGCTTTTGAACTCACGGCAAAGACTAAGCAACACCAGAGGCAATTTTTGAAGGTAATCTATCTTTGCTCTTTGTCTCTGTCACACTCAATGAATACAAGTAACACTATTGCTCAAACTTCATTGGCTAATTCGGAAACTTATGATTCTTAGCTGATGACTTCTAATTTTCAATGTACCAAAACCTGCATAGATCATCGTATTTCTAGCATAAATGGTTAACCCTTCTCAACAAACTGAACAACGAGTAGTCAGGAAGCTGTGAGAATGGATATTGCAGGTACAAACACATCATCTCGTGGTCAAATTTTCACTCATAGAAGAGATGAATACATGAATCTTTGTGTTCCTCTGTATCAAACTGTTTCTAAAGGTAAATGAAAAGAGGCCAAGGTAATAATTGATCTTAACAATCATGTTGTCCGTTGAGACGCCTGCCTAGCCAAGACCAAGGGAAGGATTTATCAAGCATCTGCTTACTAGAATGAGTAAAAATAAGCTGGCCCTGAAGAACAAAGATGTAAAACTTATAGCTATTTGTTTCGTTGCCGCCTCGGGATCTAACAATATTTCGAAATTGACGGTCAATATGAATGAAGATCTCCCTATGATCCAAGGCAATGGAAAAGTGACTGCATTGTACATGGGTACTTTTGTTTAGACAAAGGAAGGTAGATTCTTTAATACCATTACGACAAGACAGACTCTCTGGAAGTCTGAGTGGTCATTATGAGCTTGTCAATCCCTTTCATAGGAGCTGATATCTACACAGTCTACATGCATCTCGTGTATTGGATTCTTTATCTAAACAAGTGAAAGATCGCAAAATAATATTTCATCACTATCTAGGCTGAGAGATGTGATGTTAGACGTGTGTAGTTATATATTGATATTGATGTGATTATCTATTTCAAAATGGTAACAAAAAATGTGTAGCAATACAATCAAAAGTTTCTGAGATGCTTTAGAATTATTAGGTACATATTTCAATTCCTCTACATCTTCTGTTTTTATTCAAGATTTAAGCTACATCCAAGGATACGTAAGAACCAGAGATGATAAAGTTCTTCATTGCAAAAGTATCTATGTTCCCGGTCCAAACCAATTATGGATTAGTCAAACCACTTATATATTAATTATATCCTGTCAAACCTTCCAATATAAAAACTTATATTCTTTCACTCTTTAAAGAAAAGAATCATGGAGCGGTTTGCCGCTAAAAAAAAAAAAAAAAAAAGAAAAGAATCATGGTACAGTAATTCTAGTACTTTTCAAGATAATGGCTCTTTTAGACACTAAAGGAGTAAAGGTTGCAGACCATTGTTTTGGGTCGGGAGCACAAGTGACTTTTCTGGGCCAGATTAAAAGAGTATGGATCCATTACCAAACTACCCAAATTAAATATAACATGACTCAATACATAATAATAATAATAATAATAATAATAATAATAATAATAATAATAATAATATATCTACATGATAATAATTGCCAAAATTACGAAAAATTTTCATTGGGTAATATAGGTTGGATTAATTTACCATATGAGTTATTTTTACGCAAAAATGCAAGATTTTAACATAAGTAACCCAATAATTTTGGTTAGTGAAACTCAAACATTATAAAAAATTGTCAATGAAATAGGTCAGATAAACTAAAAAATTTAGACAAGATATACATAGAGTCAATATGGCTTGTGATTATACATAGAAGCCATGACTCTTATGCATTGTCTTTTCTTTGTGAACTGAAATTGGATATTCATAAAGTTTTTGGTTACATATTATTTCTTATTTGTAAAAAGTCTATGTGAAAGATAAAATTTAATTAGTATAATAACTTGAGCTTCAAATAATCAATTTCAGATATATCTACGTTCACCAATAATCTGTAAACTTTTATTTTTTTTTGATGAAATTGAACGCTTACTTGAAAAATGTTTTATCTAATTATTAGTTAAAACTGTAACATATGTACAAAATAAACAAAAACTAAGAACCACAGCCATGAAAACTGGAATCTATCTGGACCCACTTCTGGACCCACTTCTGTGGGGCTAGGATACCTCTGTATAATTCAAAAAAGAAAACTGGAATCTATCTTTTAATTTGCTCTAGTTGGACGAGTTTAGCTTGTTTTATACACACCATATATATAGATTAACTTAAGTAATTTCGTCTAAAATAAATTTATTAAAATCAAAGAAACATGAGTTTAGGTGACAATAAATTCATGCTTACAACTAAAGCATAAAGCACAAAAAAAATTATGATCAAACACACACACACACATATATATATATATATATATATAGGCTACCGAAGAAACAAGAAAATGTTCAAAGGTGAATGCCAAAGGGTTGTCAGCGGACACTCCTCTCCTCCATATTTTAAATGGGAAAATCGAAGCGCAAAATCGTATACTACTTTGGTGCTCTAGAAACAGCTCCTCCCGTGTGGGAATTGGCATGTTCCCAGTAATATGCCTGATTATTATGGTGTTTCAGCCAAATTGCACAAAAAGAGTATATTTTGGGATTTGCCATATTGGAAAGATGCTTCTTTTGGCGCCACAAACCTCGATGTGATGCATATAGAGAAGAACTTTTTTGAGACATCATGAACACTATATTGAATGTCCAGGGAAGACGAAACCGCACGATTTTACAGACATAATACATATTATAATTTTTTATTCACTGATACATATTATAATTAAAAAAACAAATCATCATATAAATAATTTAACTAAATATAAAATTTATAGGACAAAAATAAAAGTAAAGATAAATAGACATGGAAGTTTTTTGTATTGTCAAAGTTGTAAGTAAAATAAAATGAAAATGTGCTATTGATAGAAGAAAATTAAATATATTAACAATTTGTAGGAAAATCATTTATTACATATGATGGCAGTGTTTTTAATTATAATAAGTATTATGTAATTGCATAGTATTATGGTTTAGATATGTATATTAACGAAAGATATATGTATTTTGTTAATTGCTAATGTTTTTAACATTTTAGTTTTAAAATTACATTAACATGACTCTAGTGTAATATTTATTATTTTGTTGTATTGTATTTATATATAATATTTTTTTAATTATATTTTTTTATATTTCATGTATTTTATTTTAAATTGTACTAAATCGTTTGATCTGCTTGATCTGCTTTTATTCTGCATGATCTGCACTTGATCCGCTTGATCTGCAACCCTTGAACTGCTTTTACCATTCGAAGCCTTAATTGACATTCTCCACCTAATTATGTTTGAGGTAAAAAGTTCAAAAAAAAAGCTAATCAAAAAGAGGAAGAAGTGTGTGAGGACCAAGACGATTTTTATACTTAAGTTGTTGAGACAATATTCCATTGGATACCTCGAAATCCAATTTGCCAAATTGATGCTTTGTAGATTGGTAATGGCAGTTTTAGTAGTCTAAGGTAGAGTCTTAAGGATCACATGGATATTGAATCTTTCATACTACGTGAGTGCAACAAAAGCTTATCGGTCCTTCACAGTAAGATGAAATGACTACTTTGGGCAGCCTTATGTATGAAAGACATTAGGATCTCTTCGATCCACTTTAAGATAGATTGCTGAGACCTAATGGATATGATTAAGAACTCGATGTACTAGCTAGCTTTTACTTCGGAGATTGATAATTAATGAAATCTACATGATAACTTCGAGAACACAAATTTGTTTCATATTCCCTAGAGTAAAAATGGTCGGACGGACCAAATAGCGAAGTAGGTTAGGAACATATGTTTTACTTTTTTTCATGTACACTAGATACGGTTAGATAGAAATGCTCTGCGGAAGAACGACTCGTTAGACCTAAACTTGATGTACAAAATGGACATGCGACAAAAAAAAACTTTTTTGTCCTATATTTCGATCCAAGAGAAAAAGTACTAGAGAAACCTTGTTTGAAGTAATTGTGAATGGCGAGTTTAGACGTACCTGGTATGGATCCTGCATATGCCTTTGTAGAGCACGGCCTTTGTACCTTAATTCTTTCATTCCCTTTCAATGATAGTTGTTTTTTTACATTGAATTGTGATTCTCTTATGTTTTCGACTATTTATTCTGTTATTTTCTTGTAACATTGTGTACATCAATGTTCTTTAGTACTCCTACTACTTTGTTCTTTGTGATTCATTGAATTCATGTCCTTTCACTTACTTAGTTTTCTCTCTGCTTTTGCATTAGACGAATCATTTACCTTCATCACTAGGATTTGATCAACTGCATTAACTCGTTAAGCAAGCATCAGTGATGGTTCCTACTAAACTGAATATTAGGTTGATAAAATCATATAACTTCCTCTTATAGACTCCGCTGGTTCCTAAATAAACAGAATAACTGTTTCCGAACCAGGTAGCTCTTTTTTAAAACAAACAAATCAGCCACAAGAATCACTTTTATTGAAACTGAACAAGATCTTTATTTTAGACAAGATTCAAGACTCAGACAATGATCAGCAGCTGTAATTCAACTACGTTGCTTATTTTATCTTCTTGTTTTATGGTATTGTATATAATAATATATATTTCCTACAATATTTACACCCGTGAATTCACGGACAACACCTTAATATATATATTATATATAAATTTTAAATAATAATTATAAATATTAAAAAAATATTTTAACTCTAAATAGCTTGAAAATATAAAATCTTAGACTATATTTTTAGAAGCGTTGTAAAATTTATTCAATAAAATTAATTTAATTCACTAAAATATTTTTTTACATGGTTTGATGAAATGATTATAAACTCATGATCAGTGAACAAATAAATATATATTTAAAGTGATTTATAGTCAATCACATTATTTTATCTACCATCTCATTTAACTTTGATACAAAATAATTCTGGTCATAAAGTTTCAGTAAGTTATCAAAACTTCAAAACACTCTCTCTCACATTGTTTTGACAATGTTTAATACAAATATCTCCATTTCTCTCTAAATAGTGACACAAACATACAATAATTTTACTAAAAAATCCATCTTAAACCCCCTTTAAATCATTGCGTTCCTTATTAACCATACAGTTACCTCTTTGATTTAGATGCAAAACATTTCATAATTGAAAACATCTCACATGTTTTGTTCAGTTTAATCATGTCAACTCTTTAAGTTTGTATTTTGAGTGACTAATAAATATATATATATATATATATATATATATATACATTTATACTGATATATAATTATCACTTTAATTTTAATATTTTTTTGAATTAAATACATAACATTTTTCTATTACAATTTTTTCACTGTTTTCCAAATTTTCTACTATTACTATTAAGTATCTTTCTCTTGCTGATTTTTTACTAAATTTTTTAAAAAACTAACTTTAGTGATGCTCTCATTCATCATTATTGATAATCGGTCTAATTACTAATATAAAATTAATAGTCTTCAATTCAACTCATGATGGTTCTTTGAGAAAACCAGCATTCATTTTGTATTCTTTTCCTTCATAAAAAAAGAACTAAGCTATGGAGATTTTAATTTCATTTCTTGTAGTCTTGCAAATTTTATATCTGATTATTGTAATTCCAACTGATATATTTTATAAAATATACATAGTGGGTAAATATAAAACATGTTATGAAATTTAAGTCAGTTAGTTAGCTGAATATATATTTAGTCAGTTAGTTAGCTGAATATATATTTTCCTGCAGTAGTTATTAGTATAAATATATCTAAGTTTTTTTCTGTAATTGTTTCTACATATACTCTTAGTTTCTATAATATAATCTGAAAATAATTGTTTCTGTATGATTACATGAGATTATCTATTTAAAATTTGTTTGAAATTTTTCTTTGCATTAACTAATAATCGTTTTAAATTTTCTATATTTTAGTAAAATAAATAAGAATAAAAATAATTGCCAACCAGTTAATAAGAAATAATCATTTAAGTGACTTCTATTTTCATATATAGTAGATATGTAATACAATTATATATGATTTAAAAATCCTTATAAATATTTATAAAATTATAAATATATTCCTAAGTTTTTAGAAATGATTTTGTAAATTTTTAAAATGTTTTGTAAGTTATAAATTGATTTATAACTATTATAAATGATTTATAAGCTCTTATAAATAATTTAAAAATTTGATAGAAATGATTTGTAAGCAACGAGAAATAGTTCTATAAAAGTTTTTTAAATCTTCGTAATCTTAGCATTCAAAGTGTATTCCTGAATAATATCATTTTTCAATTGTAAATGATTTATAAAAATATGTGAACTTTATAAGTCATTAGTTATTATTATAGTACTTTATAAGAGAATATCAAATCACTATATCGATTTCTATAAAAAATGTTAATTATTCTATATATTTTATAAATATAAAATAAGCAAAAATTATTAAATTTTCTTTAATTTCAACAATTAGTTAACATAATTCATTTTTCGTAATATCATTTAGATTATTTGATATTAATTGGTTTTAGACTTATTTTTTATTTTTAGATTTAACTAAAACAAATAAGAATTAAAAATCAGTGACCAATCAAATTTTAATAATTTCTCAAAATTTAACTAATGATCGATACATAAGCAAAAATCACTTAAATATTTTTTTTAATATATAGGAGGAAATATATCTATAGCGAAAATCACATTTTAACCCTATTAAATAACATGTACATATATGCACTTTTAACCTTGAAATAATTTTCAAAACGAACAACTTTAATTTATCAACATTTAAACTTTTAATTTCAAAAAAAAAAAAAACAGATGACATTAAAGTATTAAAGTATGATGTGCTAAAAGAGACTATGTGAATAGATGACTAGTTAGATAAAGATAACATTTAAGTGTCACTTTGAAAGTTTAAAAGATTGCTGTAATCATATTTCTACACTGTCTCAATACATTTTTTTTGTTTGTTTTTTTAACAAACGGTTTTTTTTTTTGCTAAATTTAGGTGTTGCTTCATAGAGTAATCCTTCTTAACATTTTTTTCTTCTTTTTTTTTCTGGTTAAGTAAAAAGTAAGAGGGGTTCGCTCGGATATCACAATAACCATAACCAAAAATTAGAGTTCAATTGGCATTACTCATTAGTAACATAAACATTTGTGGCCTCTTTCTCCAGGTCGGTCTATCGTGGGAACTGCCTATGTTATTATATATACTGAACCCTATGTAGAAAAAATTGAAGTCATAGGAGAAAATAATTTTTTTTTTTTTTGCCAAATAATTGGAAGAAAAGAATGAGGGTTTTCAAGAACAGAGTATTGTTGAGCAAACAGCCATGGATAAAACAACAGAAGACGAGAGATATCATCGAGACATGACATATCGCCACCAAAACATATTCATGTTGATCTAACCTTGGGAGATACTCTCAAGACTTCCTGCAAAATCAATCCTGAGATTTCGACGTGTCTCGAAGCTATGGTCCTCTTTAACCAGACTTATATATATTATAAACCCTAAGTATAAGCGATTCAAGCAGTTGAGCAGATGAGGGTTTTCAAGAAAAAGGTATCGTTGAGATGGATAAACAAGAGAAGACTACGTGGAGAGAGGAAAGATCACAACCAAGCAATATTCCTAATGATCTAACCATGGAGATACTCTCAAGACTTCCTGTGAAATCAATCGTGAGCTTTCATTTCATTTCATTGTGTCTCGAAGCTATGTTCCTCTTTAACCAGACTTGCGAGTTTTAACAACTTGTTCATGTCTTCAAGGAAGCCGCGTCTTCTCGTCACCTTCTCAACAAGGTCGAAGCAATATGGTATATTGTTTCCTCAACACCAGAATCCTGACGGCTCTTATCCTCCGTTGAGCAGTTTTAAAGTTAACAACATTAATGAACCGACCTATGCTAGTTCCGAGAGTGTTCAAGGATTGATTTTACTACCCGGATTCAAAATTTGGAACCCGACCGTGAGGCGGTTTTTATCCTTACCATACATCGAGGGTGGTCAAAATTGTAAGTCTTATTTAGGATACCATCCCTTGGAGGGTAAACACAAAGTTCTCTGCATATTACATTCCGAGGAGCTACGAATTTTTACATTGTGAGCTAAAGAATCATGGAGAATATTAAGCAAAGGTATCCCTAGGCATCGTCCGGAAGAATATGGGCCATGCATCAATGGAGTTTTGTATTACAAGGCTCATCTCTTTGATGGTTGGCAAGAAATAATAATGAGCTTTGATTTTAAATCTGAAAGTTTCAGTCCAATAACATATCCCAAGCCTTTTTCTCCTTTGGTGTTTGATATGTTACCTTATGAGGGAAGGCTAGCCTTGGTTACTTATAAAAATAGCTTAAGTAAAGTTGATCTCTACATTATGAAGGATGCAGATGGACACCAATGGACGCATCAAAGCTTTATTAACATAATTTGTAAAGGCAAATTAGGGAGTAGTCCTGTGGTTTTCAAGGGTGTTACTGATGATGGTGAGCTTGTTTTTGCACCACCTATGTTGTCAGAATCTTACTGTATTCTATATTTCGATCCTAGTAACAATAGTACTAGAGAAGTCCTGTTTGAAGGAGTTAAGGGTGAGATTAGACGCTCTTGTGGAATTGTTACCGATTATTACATTATGGATGTTTTCCCAAATCACATCCAGAGTGTCTTATGTTTGTAAAGCAGCACACTCTCTCTCTCAATGCTATTCATATATTTCCTTGGGTTCCCTTTCATTGACAATTATTTTATTTATCAAAATTATATTATTGGTAATTCCTTAAGTTACCACTAATGTACTCTACTAAAAGGAGCCAAACTCTTAGCTTTGAAAAAAAGGACATCACTAGGAAACACATGGAAAAAAAATCATATATGAACGACAGAACCATGTGGAATTCTGTTTTTAAACGTTATTAGTTTATTTGTAAATCTTACATTGGGAGCTCAAGAATCAGTTAAAGTGTAATAATTTTAATTGTTACTTGTACCAGGTGCCCCTTTGTTGATGTTGATCTCTATCTTATCTTATAAACCGTCAATCGTATCACTTGCATTTTTAGACTATGATTTGTGTATCCGCACAAATGCATTTTTATTTTATTTTTATGGATAACTTTTTTTTATGAAAATGTACAATAAAATTATTTTATATAATATTTAAAATATGGTGCAATAAATTTTATATTCTTCAACATTTATCATACTGAATTTACATTGTGTTATTATTTTCATATACGTAAAGTAGTATATTTATATTGTATTTATATATGATGTAAATGATTCATTTATGTAATTTTTTTAGTTATTACTAATAAATAATGAGAATATAACTATATAAATTTAAAACAATATTATATTCTATATTTAGTAAATAGATACTTCATCGATTTAGGTGGTGGATTTATGATTGTTTTTATCATTTTATTAAATAGTTATTATTGACAAAAAAAGTTATTAACAATATAATATTAATATATCTAAATCGATTTTTGTTATGGCTTTTAGGTTGTTAACCTAAGCAATATAGCATCAATTGTTTTTCATGTTTATTAATTAGTTATTTAAAATTTATGTTCTAACATTAGTTAGTTTCAAACTCAGTTTAAGCATGTTTTATAGTTGTTTAATTTGATAAAAATATAATATATTCTAAAAGTTAGGATTAAGCAGTTTTTCAATGGCATTGAAGTATAATTAAGTAATTTTTTAGTTTAAACTCAATTAAAAAAATTATTTATTAAATTAGAAATAAAGAAATACTTAAAAGTATGCTTATTAATTTCTTCATCGATATTACCTTGTAAATAAGTTATAAGTTAGGGGTATCAAACACATAAAAGAGATATCGAAAATGCTATAGAGATGTGCGAAACCAGTCATTAAAGGTGATAATCAATTGGAGAATCTGATTGGTAACGACTGTAACAAAGGAAATAATTGTGATGTAAGAGAGTGTAACATCAACAATGGAGATTAAGAAAAGGTCGCTTTTCAATTTTTGATTGATTCGACTTCAAGTGTAGAGAAATTTGTCAACAATCTCATTGATCAAGGATCTTTGAGACAAACAAAAACAGAACAAAGAAAAAGAGGTTGAAAAGGTTGAGGTGGTAAATGTAAATGGTGTTTTGGTATATAAGACACAAAATGCACTAAATATCACAGTCAGGTCAATTATTAATTATTTGAAAGGTAAACAATTGAATTTTCCTAAACTATTTGTCTCGTCTGTTTATGTTACTAGTCAAATCTTTATATCTTCTTCTAGACACATAATTTCTAGGACCAGCTCTGGATTCAAGTAGTTTCAGTTAGGGTAGGAGAGGAGAGGAATAGATATAATTGGAAAGCACATAACCAAATCCTGTTGCCACCATTGTTGAAGTAGAGACGCAACATCAAAGGACCTCTACAATTGCATATGGCTAGAATTGTGCAGTTTATGATCACAAGAGCCCTAACCGTTCTTGTCTTCTTGATTCTTCAAAACAAAATAGATGGTTATGGTTTCTGTGAGTAATGAAACTTTATGTATTAATTTATTTACTTTTCAAATATTTTTACATTTACGCTTACATATACAATTATTGGTTTAATCATACATAATAAAAAAAGTAAGCGACCTTCAAGCAACAACGGAGACACTAACTGGAAGTGGAGGAAGTTCTGTCTCCTGCAACTGAGTCTTATCGATAATTCTCTTGCCGGATTCAAACTCGCCGTAGAAGTAAGAGACAAAGCCCCAGAGAGAGAGAAGGAGAGCAACACCTTTCTCCGCCTGAAACTTCTCTTGAAAACACACGACGGCCAAAACTTCCGTCACCGGAAGAAGAACACTGATGAGAACACCAGAAGCTAGAGACGACGCACAGAACACAACCCCTATTGCTCCTAATAACAACCCTTGATATACTATCCCTGTCATCACAACCAACGTGTAGTAAAACGCAGAGCCTCCTCCTATCTTGAACTCTCTTGCTTCTCTTGGTATAACCTACCCAACATATATATAAAAAAATGTGTTACACAATGATGTCAAAGATCCCGGTTCGAGTCATCGTTGGAACGAAACCAATACTAAATGATGGTTTTGGGTCTGAGGAGATTCTACTCTATTAAAAAAATATTTGAAAAGTTGGATCTGAAATTTATGACATGTAATATTTTTGCAACACTAAAAGTCATTTGCAACACTCTATAAAATTTAGATTTCGTTCAATATTATATATAATCAAATTATATGACTTATGCAAAATTTATAAAAATAATCAATAAAACAAATAAACACGGTTCAAAATCTAGTTTTTAGGTTAATCTTAAAAAAAGATATTTTGAGGGTTATACGACTTATATTGTATAATAACCTTTTGCAATTAATATGAATGTTTCATTCAAATGTGTCCAGCACCGGGCATGTGATTTGAAGATCAGATTCTACGTTTACCTTGAAGTCGCCTTTTACAAACATCCCAACCATACAGAAGCAAGAAGCAGCGACGCACATGACCAGCTGCATCTCTAACACAAGTGTGAAAGTGATTTCTTGTCGAACTTTCTTGTAAGTGAGCTCAACGAACGGTAATATAAAAGCGTAAAGAACAGCTGCAGTGAGTGTCACTAGGAACCCAACCACATACTCCTCGTGGCTCACGTCACCCGGCCTGTCCCCATCGCCGCGTAAGGCCAGGATTCCCGTGCCGGCCGTTAACAAAACGACTGCGTTTATAGAAAAAGGAGTGAACCTTTGCTTGACCATGAAGAAAGAGAAGATAGCATTGAACCCTAACTGAGTTCCGACAATGAGTGATGTTGTGGAAACTGGAAGATAAGCTAACCCATATGCGAAACAGTAGTTGTCAAGTCCTATGAGTAACCCTATGACGATAGAGGCCATGAACATAGGAGTTTCCATGAGGACAAACTCTGTTTTTTCTATGTTTTCCGAGTTGTTGAGGCTTCTGCGGCGGAGGAAGGAGATAACAAGAGGGATGAGGATGACTGGGCAACCTGCGGTTGAGAGAAAGCTCATGAACCATATTCGTTCTCCGCCATTGTTGTAGTAGAGACGAGTTAACAAAGGACCTCCACATGTTCCAATAGCCAAGATCATGCAGATTAAGACAAGCAGACCGTTCTTCATCTTCTTGCTAACTTTTCTTGTCTTAAAAGTCAAAAGTAACGGTCAAAGAGACATTACATGCGTCTTTATGTGTTTTGTTTCTGTTTTTTAGTTTTGAATCGTGTGCAGCATTGTTACGTAGCAGCGCCTTTGCGGCTTCAAAACGCTATATGCATGGTCCTTTCATCGTGTTAAAAACGAGACGTGTTCAACACGTTTTGATCTACACACATTAAGTATGACAAAACAAAGATGTAATCTCAAAAGATTTCGGTAACAGTAAAGAACTAAAATAGCTTGGTCTCTCATACAAGTTTTAACTTTCTTCAAAATTTTGAAACTATAATTTATCATCCAAGTACAAAATGTCTGTGTATATATTATATACAACAAAAATTGAATCCTTATATCAATAGAGAAACAATAAAAAAAAGGAACATTACTGTGTGGTAAAATTTGAATGTGTAGTTTGGTGATGAAGAAGAACCCAACTCTTTGCAAGGGGCTTTGTTTTCTTTCAGTCTTAAGATGAATCTGGTCATAGTAAAGGCAGATTAGCTTTCCTGTTACTTCTTGGACTAGACCGTCTGCCTCTTCCACGCCTTCTAGGCGGCCTTGTGCTGCCCGCTCTTCCACTTGGAACTTTCCTAGGCAACTCGCTGCTGATTAAAACTGGTGTACTAGGCGGTGGTGGTGGAGGTGGCGGTGGCGGTGGAGTAGACATATTAGTAACTGGAGGCTTTTGCCTTGCGATTCTCTCTTGTTCTGCTCGATGATATCTCTGCATTGTGATTGTTTGATAAAGTCAGGATTCTCTTAACTACTTTTGCGGTAAGGGTTAAGTCAGTATGAAAAAGAAGAGATGAGTCACCTGAACTACAAAGTTCCGTCTCTCGCAGTCAAGGAACATGCTTACTGTCCAGTTTGTTTTTGCTGCAATCTTGTCTCTTACTGTTGAGAAACTGATTTGATCTCTTGAAGTGAATCGGTCTACTTCATTGAACCAAAGACAAGTGAAGAGGTTGCTGATGGGAACATGCTCTCTTAAAATGACACAGCCCTCAGGAACGTCTGTATTAGCCCCACCAAAAAGTATAAAATAAACTTTTTGATGCCGGAAAGCAGATTCTTGAAGAAAAAAATGAGCCACACAGACATACCGCTTGTGATTGGGAGCTTTGCAACAGAGTAAGGGGTTAACCCTTCATTCTTGTAGAACTCCACCTGAAAGTCTATAGAGGCATTGTCATATTTACCAGCAGCTTTGTTTGCTTCAGCTTCTACGAAGACATCAAACCGTCTATAATGTCTAGAGATTGCAAAAGTAGCATTTTTTCTCCATAAGAACCTGATGGAAAAGAGAGGTCAGTCTCAGATTGCTGCGTTCCTAAGGTCTTCTAAACTCAAAGCGTGAACTTTTTTGAAACAGCTGAACATGTTAAAGTTACTGGAATGCTAAGCACAACTAGCTAGCTGCTTCACGAAAATCTATCTAAAAAGGGTGAAACTAGCTGCTGCATAGCCAGCCTCATAGAGTAATGGGAACACTATATACAGCATATCACTAGATATATTCTGGGACTAATCTCAAATGATAAAATATGATAGGCCTTACCTTTCAAGAATTTGATATGGATCAACGACAAGCTCAAGTTTTCCATCAATCCATAAAGAATAGCGAGCATTTGGAAACATCCTATGGACAAGAAGCTTCGGCACCTACAAAGAGAACAAGGTATCAGCATATTAGTCGCTTTTATAATCTCTTTCTCTCTCTTTACTCCATTTTGGAGTTTGCTCTCTTCAGTGATACAAATTTTGTGCACTTCAATCTGATTTTCTTGGGTTTCTAAGGAGCAATTTTTCGCTCTACCTTTAGTAGCAAACAACTTCAAGCCTGATCTAAAGCAAGATGGATATTATTACAGCAGTGTGGAGACAATACATTTGGCGAACAAGTGTAAATATAAGGGGGAATGTATAGAATGTCACCAAGTTCGTGTATTAGTTACGAGTAACTTAATGCATACTTTGGTCCATCAAAATATAAGAGATGTGTATTTTACCTTTCCATTGCGCCTTCCATCTGAATAAGGGAGATTATGCACAACAACAACTCTCCATATCCCTACTGTCTTGTTTCCGTTAAGGCCTCGTTCTCTCTTCAAAATTGTTTCAGTTTCTTCATCGACAAACATGTAAAAGCAAACTGTTTCCTCCGAATATTTACTGATATTTTTGGGGTCTTTTACATCATCAAAAGCATCTGAAAGGAGAGAAACTCTTCATGAGAAACACACAAAAATTGGCAACACAAAATAAGATAAGTATCACGCCAAGCAGTACCAAACACAGCTGAAGCAACAACTATCCCACGGCACTGCTTCATTTCAAGGAGATCAGCCTCATCAATGTCAAAACCTGTATTTCGACCAGGTTGGGGTCCTTTCACAAATCTAATTGACAGATCATCGATGATTTACTAAGATGAGACTCAAAACAAAAACAGACAAGCGGAATAAACAAGGCCAAAAAGATAACTTACCCACAATGTATGCTCATTGTTTCTTTAACATCAAAAGAATCATTCCTATGTTTCAAAGTAGGATAACCACCAAAATCTGAGCCTCCAAACTCTGTGTCTCTGTTGAGTGGTTCTTCATGTATATACGTTAAGTTCTTAAGAAGAGGGGAAAAGGATGGGGCCTTTGGCATCAAAGCAATTGCTTCTTCTACTGGAAGGTAACATACAGGGCATGCTGAAAACAAAACCAGGCAGACCAAACCAAAACGGTGCTTACCAAACGTCTCTAGGATCGTAAATCTCAGATGTTTTCAACACCATCACAACAACAAAAATCAAGACTTACGGCGTGGTCCAGTTCTTTTTTTGTCGGCTGGTGGAGGAGGTAAGGTGAAAGTGTGACAAGGATGTCCTTGAGGAAGCGTATAGCCAAGAAAATGTAAAGGAGGAGGAGGAGACAGTATGACATTTGTGCCTAGAAAAGATATATTCTGAATGTTGATATTTTGCTCTTCATTTGTTGGTAACACCGTGGAATGATTTACAACGGAAGTGCCATTGAAGTGAAGACTCGGAGGAACTTGAACGTCCTGACCATCTTCACCTGATTACAAAAGCTCACAATGATTTGATTGTCCATAAAACTTTAAATCAAAATCCACTAGTTATGTTCTAGCTTTAAGTACATTCCTGAAGCAAAACACTAGCTCTCGTAGCATCCTTGTCAGTCATTACAAAACCTTAGCATTACTTGACAATTCTAAGCCAGAACATAACACATTGGTACAAAGCATACTCCTCTTGTCTAAGCTGAACCAATACAGAATCAAAGTTAGAAACTAAACCCACAAGCTATATAAAGGTGTTACCTTTGCCGGCGTAGAGGACGCGGAGGAAGACGACGGCGGAGATCAAGAAGAGGAGCAACATGCCCACCTTCTTCCGACCAGCGAATTTGCAGATCCAATGTACAAAGCCCTCTCTCTCCTTGTGCATCTTAGATGGTTTGGTACGAGTCGTCGTGTGGATAGGCAAAACGACGGCGTAGAGACCCGTCTTGTCCAAGGAACCGTAGCTACTGGATCGAACCCCCAATCCAGTCATCCAAACACAAAACTCAATTCGTATGTTTCAGATCAAAAGAGTTCGTGTAATAAAAGCTCAGCTTTATACTCTATAAAATTGCAATCTGATCTACAAAAAAATCCAGCTCGGACAGATTCGAATCAAACTGTGCGAAGGCGACACAACAGATCAATCAAGAGAGTTTCGGAGGAATATAAATAAAAATTCGGGAAGGGTTTGTGATTGGTGGATAGGGTTTTGATTCCTTATAAACTTTTCAAAATCATCTCCGAGCTAAAACACACACGCAAACAAAAATAAATAAAACAGATTATTCGTGAAATTAAAATAAATAAAAAAGGAAAATTTGATAAATTGATAAATCTTCTTCTTCTTCTATCCATAATTGTCTCTTGTGTAATTAACTTTCTTTGGTCAAACGTCTCTGTGTAATTAATTATGTTTATAATTTAATGCATTAAGATTTAATTATGTTTATCTACTACTAACAAGTCATAGTAGTACCACTTAAAAAATTAGTTAATATGACATATTTGATTATTTATATTAATAATAAACTAACTCAAAAATTAAATTTTATTTTTAATTATAACAAAATCTGTTGAAAAAGAATCTAACAAAATCTTACTTAAAAATTTAAATATTTTTTAGAAAATAACACATTAATAAGTTTCATAATTAGTAATATAATATTATTATAAATCAATGTTAACTAAAATTTTATCATAAAACAAGAAAATAAAATTATATATTATTTTTATAAATTCTATAAATATATTCTAGATTATATAAAAATAGCATTGCTACATGAATTAAAATTATATTAAATAGGTAAATTAACAATTTTTAAATTTATAAATTTTTTTAAAAATAAATTATCACTCATCATTAAAATTGGTTTAAATTCGTAAACTATATAATATTTTTATACAAAATAAATGTATTAACATAGGTTAAAATTATATATATATATATCTACAATTTTTTATATATATTGAAACTCTCAACAATATATCTTTTTAAAATGTTTGTATACAAAAATATAATAGTATATAATAAAATTTAGTTCATATACAATTTAAAAATATGTTATTAGAAAACTATGAAATTTTAGTAATTCATCTAAAATATCAGTGAGAAATACAATTTTAATTTTAAATTTATTTTTATTTTAATTATGTCAAAATCTATTGAGATTTTTTTTGAAATATTACCAAAAATTTAAATATTTTATTTATAAATTAATAGATTAGATATAGTCACAAAAAATCAAAATTTATTTAATGTTCCAAACTCAAAAATAGTTGTGTAATTTCCAAAGTTTTCTTGACAAAATATAAAATTTTGAAATAAATATTTAAACTCAAAATAATATTATTAAATTTTTTATAAAAGATAAAATCATAGATAATAAAAAATAACCTTTTAAAATGCACCACGAAAAAACTATTTATATATGTTGTAAAAATTTTAAAAAATCTAATATTTTGATCAATAAAATTTACTAAAATAATATGATAGATACTACTATGTATAAAATTTACTAAAAAAATAGGGATTATTTAAACAAAACAGTTTTTTACTTATAAATCCCGTAAAATACTGAAATGGTATATGTTAAAGTATATTTTCTTATACACAACATGTAAACTGAAATGATCTTAAATTTATTTCTTTTATATAATATAAATAAATAAAATTTAAAATATATTATATACAAAATGTATAAATTAAAGAAAAAAAATATCATGAAGAAGGTTCTCTATTTGAGTATTTCATATGATTATTTTTATTGTATCTAACTCGAAAATATATTAGTAAGTAATAAAAATTTAATAACAAAGTCAAATGTTTTAAACAAATCACTATATATTAATAATATTGAATAAGAAATATAAACAATAATATTATACATTTACACAATATATAACACTAAAATAGAAGTTATATATTTATAACATTTTTAATAATATCTAATAAATTTATAAAATAAAAAAATATCCCCACGGACGTGCGGGTTAAAATCTAGTTTATCTTAAAATAATGATAAGGAGAAATAGGATTATGAGAAAGTGTTAACAATAGCATAAGTTAAAGTATATTTTTTCAAAAAAAAATCAATCAAAAATATATTAATATTTGGGTTTACATTTTAGTGGTTATTGTTTAGAGTTTAGAGTTAAATGGATGAGATGAATTTTTTATAAATATTTTTTAAAAAATAATTAAATTTATTTTTATTATAAATTTAAAGTATTTTTGAAAATAATTAAATTTAGAAAGTGATATTGTAGAATTAAAATTTGAGGAGATTGTCTGAGTGTTGGTCTGAGGACGATCTCATGCTGGTGCGATTAGTGAAAAGTGATGTAATCATTCAAAAGTCAACTAAACCAATAATGATGGGATTCGCCATCGTTACCGGATTCCATGCTAGACCGCTAGTGAACGCACCCAACAAAAAACTACAGTAAAAGAACTTTTGGATGTTTTGGAAGGCAATGACACTAAGATTTGAGTAAATCTAAAAAAATTGGTGATTTGAGTAAATTAAAAAATCGAGATTTGAGTAAATCTAAGAAAATTAGAGATTTAAGTAAATTTTAAAAAGATTTGCTACAAGTTTTATGGAGTTGTGAAGAAATTTAATAGTTTTTTTTTTAAAAAAATTATTTTAAATAATATTTTTAATTATTACAATTTGATATATTATCTTTTTATGAAATATATAAAATTTATACAAGTTTTTGAAAATTAAATTTTGAATAATTTTTATTTCATTTCAAACAATTTGATTTTTTTTTTAATGTGAAGAATTTTTTTTATTTCTTTTAAAAGTTTCAAATACTATCGTATGAGGTGGTATTTAAAATAACATAAATTAAATATATTTTTTTCAAAAATATCTTCAATAAAAAAATATTAACATTTGAGATTATACATTAGTTATTATTGTTTATGGTTTACTGTTACAAGGTAGAGATGGGTTTCTAAATATTTTATAAATATTTAGAAAAATTAATTTTAAAAAAAAAGTAAGATAAAAGTTCAAATTTGAAAATGTATAATTCGAAAACTGTATGATGCATCTTTAGGTTTCCAAAGATTTTTTTTTCTAATTTTAAATTTATTATTTATTTAAGAATTATTTATATTTTTATATTTATAAAGTAACTGTATAAATTTCTTTTATCTTTTTAATGAAACTTTATATTTATGTATTTTAAAAAATGTCCATTTAAAGAATATAAATGTGATTTAGAGAATATAAATGTGAATAATGATATCAGCTAAAGGCGAAATTTCCCTAACAAAGATTAGTCCAAAACTATACCGGAAGGAACCGTTTCGGTTTAACATGATCGGGTTCTAATTGTCTCTTTCCTTGGAAATAAAATAAACCAGATTTTCCGTTCCGCGCAAATCTGTGGAAGGAAGAAAGATGGAGAAGAAGAAGCAAAAATCAGAGATATCGTCAACGGAAGCTGTTCTTCTTGGAGCTCTTGCTCCTGGCGTTAATGTCTCTTCTTCCTTCTTGTTTTGATGCTCTTTTTCTTTTTTTTTGGTTGCCCTAATTGGATCGGATCTGTTTTTCAGGCTCCGACATGGAACACTCTGAGATTCGCGTTTCTCCTGCTTGGTCTCTGTCTCACTTTCATGCTCTCCATAGCTTTCACCAGTGGCCAATCCATGTTGCTTGTTCACGTTGGCTTTCTCATTGTTATCGCATCTTCTCTCTTCGTCCTCCTCAATTGGTATGTCAATCTTCAATACCTTCTCCATTGTCGTAGTGGATTCAAACATATATCAAGTTGATTGTCTATGTGTGGACAGCTTTAAGGTGTTCTGTTTCATTGTTCTAATGAGTAGTTATGCGTCTTGGTCTTTGTGAAATTGAGTTCTGTTATCATGTAAGGGTTCTCTGTTTATTAGTTTTGTATGTGCTTTGTAAAGATGTTATCTTTTGTGTTATTTTCATTGTGGTTGTTCTCAGAGGGTTAATGAGATTCTAGAGGTGGATGTTGTGGAAAAGGTGGAGTCTTTTATCATATTGAAGATCTGCTTACCAGAGACAATGCCTTTTGTTCTGCAGGTTTCTTGCTCAGACAGGGTTAGTACCAGTTGAGACACAGATGCAGGAGCTTAACTTGGCACCTACTTCTGATAAAAGCAATTGATCAAGCACAAGCTATGCTTTTAGTTACTCAGATGTAGACACAAAGTAACACAACATTCAATAGTAAAGCAAATACGAGGATTGGATTGGTGCAACCAGGAAAATTCAGTTTCTCTTGGAAGTAAACTGTCTGATTCCTCAAACTCTTTTCTGTGTTCCTCTATTCTTGTTTTAGTTTCTTTCTTTGGCTTGAGGATGCAGAAGCTTCATCTTCATCAGGGTTTGTTTTGCTCCATTCTCCAACATTAGCTCCTTTGTTTTGTTTGTAATTCTCGGAGCTATCCCTGACTAAGTTTATTCCTCCCATGTAAGAAGATGATTATTACTTGATAGGGATTGTTCTCGTAAGTAGTCATTGTTTTGTTTATAATGGATTCAAGGGTAATCTAACTCAAATTCATCCTCACGTAAGAAACAAAAGAACTTGATTGATTTTGAAAACTTTTCATGTTTACTTTCTTCGTTTGTTTATGTACAACCAAACCTTTTCTTGTTGTGTGTTTTCATTCCTTTGAAAATTGAGAGAAAAATACAAGGGGACAAGACGATAACTATAAGCTGTTACAACTTGCCAACTTGAGACAGTTTTCTTCACTCACTCACTCGTGTATCTAGTTGTTCATATATGCAGGAGAAGGTTCTCCTAACCTCTGATCATTCTCATTGAGCTCTTTCTCTCTCAGGTACCGAAGAAACGGTCCAGGGTTATCGCTGAAGCCATAAGCATCTGTTGCGCTTTGTTGACCGTTGCAGAACTTTTGTCCTCTAGATTCAATGTTTAACTGAGGATAAAACATTGAGTTTTCAGAAGAGATCATCGATTGATCATTTGGTGTCCCATACCTTGCTAAGAGACTAAACTTGGAAGACCCATGAGCCAAGAAGTTTCTCAAATGGTTCGTCCCCTGAGCCTGGTAAGAATAGGCTGGTCTAAGATTCTGACTTTCTCTGTATCGACGTAACCATTCAGAAGAAGACATACCAACAAGTGGTGGGTTTGTGTATGACTTCATGAAACCAGGCTGTTCCATATATCTTGTCTGGTCTGTTTTGTTCGTACTAACACCATTGTGAAACCAAGAAGCGTCTTCTGGCAGTAATGGAGCAGACGGAGTAGGAGGTGAATAAGAAGAAGCAGGATGCTCGGTGCTGCTACTGATTGACAGACTATCAAAGGATGCCACAGGACCTGTTTCGTCAATAGGGCTCAACCCGTTTGGTTTACTTTTCTCTTTAGTCTTGTCAACTACCCACGCGCTCAGTGATGGAGGTCTTTCTGAGACTGTGCCTTCTTCTAGATGCTGATCTGTATTCTCAAGATCTTGCATGAAGCTGAAACTTCCAGAGTTTGTATCCTGTGGGCTATGGTTCACAATGAGTGATGAGGTACGCCTTAGGCTTTCATCAGATGAAGTTGTGTTATCGGAGCTAAGTGGCTTTGTTACAATGCCAGAAGAAGAGATTGGAGCAGATTGACACCTTACGAGCGGTTTGAGAAGAATGACTTCTTCCTCTTCTGCAGGCACAGATCTTTCATTCCCACAAGGGATGATCTCAACCTTTCCTATAGTCACACGTTTTCTGTTACTTCCATCTTCGTTTCTGTGAGAGAGCTCTCCTTTGCATTGTCTTTCACCTGAAGTTGTGTAGAAACGAGTCCCTTGCTTGTCAAAGAATAACCACTTTTGAGAACCCTTCCTCTGTCTACTCGTGATCTCAATAGCCGAACTAACAATCCGTTGAAGACGAAGCTCTTTCCCTTTTTCAAAAGTATCTCTTAGATCCATATGACTTGAGAAATCTAGAAGCTGATGTATAGGAGCCAGAGGAGCCAAGGACCTCAGTTCATGATCCTCCCAAAGAGCTACCATCACTTTAGCAGAACAGTTCTGTCCTTTCACCTTTAAGCTGTTCAAAATTTCAACAAGTTTGCCAAAAAAGTAAGATATGGCAATCTCGCTCTTCTCATCAAGCCTGCATTCTTCTTCTTCTGCCTTGTGAAGCAGAAACGGCAAGTAGTCTAGAAATACAAGTAGAGCAGGTAAGAGAGGGCAAGAATCCAAGGGACTAGTCTTCAAACATCTCTCAACAACTCGCCCCATGATGATGAACACCATTGTTAAAGCTAAGTTTGTTAGCTTTGCTTCCTCTTTCCCGTTGTCTAAATCATTAAACTTGGCCAAATTGTGGAAGATGAAGACGAAAACCGCAACAAGTTGGAGGCTTCTATAAGGTCCCTTTCTTGCTGAGTCCATAACTTGATAAGACTCCAACATGGCTTCTAGGTTTCTGTCATCTGCTGCAAACGCCTCATCCAATTGTGTCATAGTTGATGCAAATGTGCAACCAAATTCATCAAAACTGAAAGACACCGTACAGAAAGGGCCATCAAGATCTTGAGTTAAAAGAACAGAGAATATAGAACTTCATTGAAACATTACTCATGGTCCAAACTCACCTGGATTTAAGGAAGAAGAAGCTAACTGTTCGAACAACAAGTGGCCATAAATCAGTCCCAGTCATTAATTCTCCTTTTGCTTTTGAGAAATCAAAGTCTTTCATAGTGACATTTCTCTCTGATGGGTATAAGAAGTTAAACTCTGCATCAGTTGAAAGAGACTGCAAAGGAGAAGACCTGTTCTGCAGTAATGAAAACAAGCATTTGAGCAATGCAAGGCAAACACAATCCAATTGCAGATAATACAGAAGTATAAATGAATCAATCACCTTCTCAAACAACAAAAGAAGATTGTTGGAAGCACCAGGAAAAGGTTCTTTCACAGCTAAGCTTCTCACACAGTGGTAAAGAGCCAAGAACTCATCACCAACATAAGTGGCCAATACAGCTAGCTACACAAATGCAAGAAACCCACTCAGAAATGTTGAATAAAGAAGGAGAAGAGTAATAGAAAAAGAATAAAGTTACCTGGTTGTGAGGGTTTCCACTATCAGGCCAAGACTTTGCAGCTTCAAGATAGTATGTAGCTGCAGTTGACCAATCAGAATGCTCATGTGTTTTCAGATACTGTTCTCTATACCTTTCAAGATCACCAAGACAGATATAGAAACGATGGCATAAGAATCTGCTTTTTTCTCCAGATTCCTCAGAGAGTGCGTTGTAGTAATATCCTCTGACTTTAGAAATCAGATTCTTGTAAAACTCTGCAGCTCTCAACAGAAACAGCTTGAATGCTTTCATATGAGTGTTTGACTTGGCAGGATCATCTGCTTTGAGGCCTTTACGAAACTCGTCTATGTGTTTATAGTGGAGCTTCCAGAGACAGAACTCTACTTCTTGAAGCTCTTCTTGTTCGAGTTTGCTTTTAAAGATTTGCTCGTAGGTGGAACCTGCTTTCGTGTATAGCTCTGAAACATCAGGATGAAGTATACCCTTTGAATGGATTAATGTCCATAGCTGTTTCTCAATGTTGCTCACCTGACAAAGACATCATTAGTAGGATTCTTTCAAGCAAAGAAGGTGGTTCTTGCTTGCTTACCTCTACAAGAAAGTTACTTCTGGATAATTTAGGAGTAGATGCTTCCATCTTCTTTGGAATTAGACAAAGATCTCAGAGATGTGTTTGACAAGAGAGCACAAAAGCATCCTGAGAAACATTGAAAACTAACAAAGGATTAAGACTTTTCTCATTAAACAGTAGCAAAGAAAGATTAAATAACCAGATACTGTAGAAATTACAAAGAGTGTTTGGTCTACATGAAAACAGTTTAATTAAACCTAAACTGGGTAAGCTCAAAGTCATAAGCTTTTGAGTGAATCTAATGAAACCCAGAAGATGAAATCTCAAAAACACTTTAAAGAGTAAGAAACATACATGAGATGAGCTAAAGAGATATATCAACATCAGAAAAGCAGAGTAGAGAGGAGAGGAGAAGAAGAAAATCGGAGGAGAGAGTGAATCTTTAGATGGAAAGCGAAAAGGCTAAGAGGAAGAAGAGGTTACCAGAAGAAACTTGGACGTACGGACGTTTAGACAGGAACAGCTAAAGGCAGAAGAAGACAAGCTAAGTGTATATCACATGGAAGAGAGAGAGATTGGTCAGTTGTGAAACGGACAAAGTAGAAAGGTAGCAGATGATGATAATGATGATGCTGCTGAATTGATGATGATGATGAGGATGATGTAGATGCAGAGGTGGATACATATCTAATCCATTAGTCCACTTCTTCTTCTAAGTGTTGTCCCCCAACAATTTGATTTTCTTTCTCCTACTATAAAGATTTTCCATGAATGATTTTCTTAACCATGCTAATTAATTTTCAATTAATTAGGTTAACAGGAGTTACGGAGCAAATCAAAGTTAAACACTTTTGTAGATTCCTTGACGTTAAAGCCAAACTTTCTTATATTTTTAATTATATGTTGTCATGACTTTAGCTAAGAGGAGACTTGATATAGAGGATAAGCGATTAAGGAAAAAAATGGGACCACCAAATAGTTTAGACCATCAAATTTTATTTTGTTATGATAATAATTCTACAATCTTTTATGACCACCAAAAATGATTTCGTACTAAAAAATGTTTAAGTGGGTTAAATACTTTACGTCTCATTTTATAAGATGTTTTAGCTAGACTTGCGAAATCTAAAAAAATATATCGGTTATATTTTTGTTTTTACATTGGAAACACTATTTGGCGTTTATAAAAAAAAATTGTTTAACAAATAATGTTGAAAAAAAATGTTTAGAAAGGTCAAATAAATCAAATATTTGCATAGAAAGTTGTAAAAAATCTTATAAATTAAAACAAAAAAAAGACATTGTAATGACTTCATATTTTATGAAGATTCTATACATTTTTTTTAGTGAAAAGCTTTTGCTAAAAATTATCTCACAAGCTTGCTATGGACTCATAGTCAGTTTTCACAATGAAACACCTGCGGACTTTGGCATGGGCATTAACCTAAAAGTGGTTAACTAATGGGTGGGTGAAATTAATTTCCTTCCAGCCTATAAAAAATAATAAATGATGATAAATCAATTCTGTTTATCAGATATATTTCTTAAAATAAAAGAGAAACAAAACAAAATGTTGAACAGATCCCCCATGGTTGCAGATCCCATATAATAGAGACGTCCAACCTTGCTATCAGAATCGATAAATTGTCTGATTCTTAATAAGGTCATTAAATGATTTGTTGTACAAAATAATTGTCTTATTCCTATTTTGACAATTTCATCCACAAATTATCTTTGCACCACTAATTTCCAGCTTTCAAAATTATTAACTAGGAGTCGAATTCTTTTATCTTTTACTAGTTCGCTATCATATTAGTTTTATTAGTTCTGTTTTAATTTTGGGGGAATTGCTAAAGATAATCTAAAATTTCAATTTAAACCTATAAGTGTACCCAATTTCCAATCAAATACAAAACCAACCTACAAGGGTGATAAAAGTATTATTTAACTATTATGACCAAACAAAAAAACAGAACTGTATTTTACGTTTCTATCATTTGTTAGTCTACACGTAACAGAAAGAAGTCTACATATATGTAGACTTCGTCTACATATATGTAGATCTCGTACGAAGTCTATTCATTCGGTAGACTTGTTATGTAGTCTATACCATAATTTTATCTAATAATTTATTTTAAAAATGTATAAAAATAATTATTGTAATATTTTTAACTAATCATTAATATAATGGATAATATGAAGTAAAAAAATTAAAATTTTATATAATTAAACATTTTTAAGGAACATTTAGAGTTTGAGATTTGTGGTTAAGGGGTTCGTAGACATATTATAAAGTCTCCACATATGTAGACCCTTTTATAGTCTACACACAATTTAACCTAACCGGATTTAACCAATATAATTTGATGATCAAATAAAACATTTACGGTTTGAGATTTGTGGTTAAGGGGCTCGTAGACATATTACAAACTCTACATATATGTAGACCTTTTTTCAGTCTACACACAATTTAACCTAACCGGATTTAACCAATATAATTTGATGATCAAATAAAACATTTGCGGTTTGTAAGGTTAAGGGGTTCGTAGACATATTATAAAGTCTACATATATGTAGACATTTTTTCAGTCTACACACAATTTAACCTAGTATATAAATACGATTTCTCAAGCTTTTCAGGTAAAAAAAAAACTAATCTTCGCCGTATCTCTCTCTAGGCGATTTCCGGCGAGATTTCCGGTAAGATTTATGGCGAACTCGATCCACTTAGTTTCCCATCCGCATTGTCTTTGTCTCCTCCATCGCTCTGGTAAGTTAAATGTCTCTGCTTTACCTCTCTATTGATAAAAAGTGACTACCTTTACTTTTTTCTCTTTTCAGATCTGAGCCGGCGACTTCTAAGGAATGATGCTTCTCGTCCAAATCTCTGCTTCCGGTCAATATTATGGCTTCTATTTCATCTCTCTGTCCTAGCCAGCAAGGGACTGTGCTTCATCTTTTCGACGTACGTCTCTCTGTCATCTTTATCTCTCGTTTAACTAATAACCTAACAAGCTCATCCTTGTTTACTAACCTTTTAGTTTCTTTTGATTCAGATCTGAGTCGACCAGTCTTAGATCCATTTCTCTAACGAGCATTGCATCTTCTCTAATCCATTTCTCTGCTTCCGGTGAGTCTACTTCATTTTGAAGTGTAGTATGAAGTTTCGAATTTGTAGACTGAAATTTTGAATTTGTAGACTGATGTTTTGAATTTGTAGACTGATATTTTGAATTTGTAGACTGATATTTTGAATTTGTAAACTGATATTTTGAATTTGTAGACTTCTCATGTAAACTGATGTTTTGAATTTGTAGTACAATGATGTTTGAATTTATAGGCTTCTCGTGTAGGCTTTATTTAAAATTGTAGACTTCTCGTGTAGAATGCACTTGTATAATTCTTTGTTTGTGTCTTCTTGGTGCATATTACAAAAAGGATAAGCTTGATTTCCTATCGAGGTTGTATACTCTAGGGAGGAGCTCAAGAACTGTGAGTAACAGACGGTTGTATCAGGCTTTTGTACCAGACATATGGTTGTAACAAACTTATGTAATTTGCTTGCAGCAGACTTAAGTATTAGTCTTCTTTTTCATAAGACTTTTACAGAAGACTAGTACTCGACTATCTATCAAAATATCATCATTTGTATCAGTATAGTACTCTTCTTTCAGAGATTTAATTCATATTCGACCAAAAGTACGATTCCAATACAATCCAGAGATTTACATATTAGTCTTCCTCTATAAGAGACTTAAAAAGAAGTCTACTTTCTGTTCAAGAAGACTAACATGTTGGTCTACACGACAAAAAGTAACATTAGAACTCAAAGTAATAGAAAAAATAAGACCTACGATTTCAACAAAAGTTCATCAAATAAGACAACATCCAAAGCGACAATACAGTTGATAAGTTAAATACATAAGACATAAGACAGCATCCAAAGCAATAAGACACCATCCAAAGCAATAATACAATTGATCAATTCAACACATAAGAGATAATACATAAGACAACATCCAAAGCAGTAAGACAACACTGGTTTAACCTGGACAATTTGGATGTGACTCGGTTGTTTGCATTGTGACAATTAACGTAGACTTACTAATATGTCTACAATTGTTTCCTAGTAATATAGCAAAATCAAAAGTATTATACTTTCATAATTACAACAGTTTTTCTATCCAAAATCACTCAAACCCATTAGGATTAACTATTACACATTTTCAAACGAAATAATTGTGAAAAAAATTAATGCATAGTACACCAATTAACTTTTAATGTATATTTCGAAATAGACTCCATGTTCAATCTACAAAGTGGTAGACTTTCTTTTTAGTTTACATCCGTAGACGGTCATATAGGTATACTTTTTGGGTTAGTTTTTGCAATTAGCCATTTTACGGGTTACTTTTTATAGTTGAAAAAAAGTTGTGATTTTATAAGCAGACTTCGTTTTCAGTCTACAACTTCAAAAATGTTAATTTTCGCTATTGACCAGAATTTTCCAGGATTTGACTTTCAGAGGTAGACTAAATATACAGTCTACATGTTTTAATTTTTTTGAATGAGGTTAGTTTTGCAATTGACTATGTTTGACTTTTTAGGGGGTAGATTGAAATGAACATCTACAGCTTTGCAGACTTCGCAAGAAGTTTACTCTCAAATCCGACGAGTCAGTTTTGCATTTGACCAAAATAAAAAAATAGACTTCACGGGTAGTCTACATTTTTTTCTGGAAGAGAAGACTGCATATGAAGTCTACATATTAAAAAAATAATTAATTTTAAAAAGTTTTAGTCAAACACAAAACTAACCTTTTCAACGCAGTCAAAATTTTGGTCAAATGCAAAACTAACCTTAAGTAAACTTCTCCGGCAGTCTACGCTTCGTAGACTTACGTTGAAGTCTGCTTATGAAAAGTCAAAAGTTCATGCAAATGCAAAACTAACCTCTTTTGCGTAGTCATCTTTGTAGGTCTACGTAGTTTTTTTGTTTTTGTTGTCAAAAGTTAAGATGTAGACTGTTGGAGAAGACTACGTTACAAAAAAAAATCCGTTTAGTCAATTGCAAAACTGACATGTGCGTTGACAAATAGACTGCATTGTACATCTACATAAGGGCGTAGACATATAAAATAGTTTATTATCGTGACAGGGATCTGAGAACGACTTAAACCATGTAAATAGTTACCTTTTTGCAGTGTGAAGCTCGTTTCCAGCCTTTTCAACCGTCCAAACTCCAATAATGACCAAAAGGGAACGTTTTTGACGATTCACAAGTGAAAAAACATTAAATTATGAAGTTTGTGATTATGAAAATGAAGGTTAAAAGAGATTTTTTGATGGAAATGTTGAGAAGAAAATGAGAGGAAATGAAATTTGTTTGTTTAGACTGAAAAAAAAAGTGGTTGAAAATTTAATTCTAGAGCTTTAAGAGATCAAAAATGGTGGTTCATGGTGGTTGAAAATATTGATGATGATGGCATAGTTGTAATTAAGAAGAAATGTTTATGGTGTATTTGGTTTTTTGTATTTTTCAAAATTAATAAATAAATAAATAATAATGGTAAATTTGTAAATAATTCAAAAACTTAGGGGTATTATGGAAAATTCAATGATAAATAGTAACTAAAAAAAAGAGGTTGGTTTTAGGTTTGACTTGAATTTTTAGGTTGTTTTTGAAAAACTCCCTTTAATTTTTTTATTTTAATTAATATATTATTTTATTTTATTAATAAATTAAAATAAAGATAGACTGAATTTTACAAAATATTATTAACAATATGATGAATTTTTTTAAGATATTACTTAATATAAAACAGTATTAGAGTTTTTTATATTTACAATAAAGTAAAAATGAAATAAGATTACATAAATACATGTTTTATAAGTTCTAAAATATTCTCCATTAATAAACTGAAAAAAATAATATTATGTACAGTAAAAATTTTATAAATTAATAATACTATAACTATGATAATTTATTAATGTTTATAAAGTTATTAATTTAAAAATATTTTTTGGTTTGCAGTATTAAAATATTTTTATTCAAAAGATAAAAAAAATTATTTCATGATATTATATATTATTTAACTTTAAACAACATATCATAGAATATAAATGCTTTTTTATATGTAATGTGATACAGTAACTTTAAAATATAGCGATGAAAAATAAAATTAGACCTGAAATTCATTTTGAATACAAATATAAAACAAAATATTTTGATTATATTTATAGAAAAATTATATATAGTAATTTTGATTTATAATCTTAGTAAGATCATTGATCAAGCTAAAAAAATCTAATCTTACTATTTTATTGAACTATATTATATTTTATAATGATTCAACATAGAATAAAAAATTATTAATTAATTTATAGAGTTTATACTGTACTATTTTGTATAAATTATGTTTTTTATCCTTTAACAAAAATATGTAGTATTTCCCGTATAAAATAATTGTAGATTAATGGATTGTGGAAAATGCATGAATTTTCTGGTCAGATTTACACGACCAATTATATATTTTTGTTTATTGTTATTCTGATGTATGATAAACTAAACTATTAGAGATTAAAAGATGATATAATATTTAAAAAGCGCGAAATTTTCACCTAAATCTTATACTATAGTGGACAAGTTTAATTAGAAAATAATATTCCACAAACCACATGCCAGCTTACAATATTTCACTAGACATCACATCACCTCATAAAATGACGTGACTCGTTTGTTATAGATGGACCCGTTCTTATTAAAATCAAAGACAAACTGTGCACGTAATTGAATGGAAATTGACCAGCACAACCTCTCTTCGTGTTTTTTTTCTTTCTTTCTTTTAAAATAATTAAAGAGAGGAAATATCTTTGATGATTGATACACCTGCATTGTTTTTATTAATTTAAGTTTCTGCATAAAAGGTTATTGTTAGGAATTATATTCAAAGCACCACCGTGATGGTGTCTACGTGCATTCTACAAATTAAGTAAGCTCTCCAAAACTATCAAGAGACATTTGAAATTTTCCCATTAATTAGCTTTTCATGCCATTTCATCCAGCTGCTTTCAGGGAGTTTTTTCGTATACCAGTTCAAAAGATTCTGGTTTATGGGCTTAAAGATGATAGAACACTAAGATTTCCATGGCTGCCAGCTAAGCCAACCTTTTGGCTCGATGGTAATCCAGAGGTAGCTATCCCTTCACATGTACTTTGTTTAGGATAAAAAATAAAAAAAGTATATCATCGGTCATCGTTGTTCTCTTCCTCCAAGGGGTTTAATTCATGTGGTAGTAAATATGTTGTGGAGAAGAAGTTGTAGAGTAGGTTGTTGTAAACTAAGTGAAACATCTTTACCTGTTTCATATACCACATGATCAACTCGATAATGGATAATTCAGAGAGGTGAATGGCATGTTGACGACTGGATATTATTTGGTTTGCCTTGGAAACAAGTTAACTCATTCAAAGTCTTTGAAGTTTTTACAATCCCAGTGTGGGTAAACCTGAAAAGTGTTCTGGCTAGTTGCTACTCACGATTAGATCTCAACCATGTAGCATCATGATTTGGTGAGCCTATTCAAACGCATAAACCTCGTGTTGATCCAACTTGTCTTGGAGAAGCAAAGCTGTTGTTTGAATTAGAACTTGACAAAATTTTCCCAAAACAAATTGCCTTAGATGACAAACAAGATAATATTTTCTTGATTGATGTTGAGTACACTTGAATTTTAAGTGTGTGTGGTGTGGACACTTAGGACACAAGGAAAAAATGTCTACTTTCAGCTGACCACACAAATGTGGAAACAAGTTCTAGTCATGAAGATCTATCTGCTAAAGAACCAAGGGTTTAAATTCATAAAGTACAAGCTCAGCCCATTGTTGCTTCAAATTAGTTGGTAATAGAAGTTGCAAATTCAGAATTCAGTGTGGTGACAACTCAAGAAGCAAAAGCTGAACATACTATACAAACTTTGGAACCTATTAAAGCATCAGAACATTTGTCACAAGGTGTTGATCCGAAGGATCTCTCTACTCCCATAAACATCCCCGCTCATTTTAAGCAATCTATAGCCATAGTCAAATCACTTCATCACCATTAGCATGTACAATTTTCGCTCTAACTCAAACTAATATTATGGAAGAAATTCTATCACATGTTATTGTCTCCCTACTCCGATAAACAACCCCACTCATTTTAAGCAATCTATAGCCATCGTCAAATCACTTCATTACCATTATCATGAACAATTTCTGCCTCAACTCAAACTAATATTATGGAAGAAATTTTATCACATGTTATTGTCTTTGAGACAAGTTTGGTTTCAGCGGAAAATCCATTGGCCTCACACACTCTCCTATACATGGCAGTCTCTTTTTCAATCAAACTGATCACTATAAGTAAGATGATGAAGATGTGTTTATGATGCTATGGCAAACCTCAATATGTCAGAAGGTGGAATGTCAATAAATCACTTTAAAATATCAAAATATGGAATGTAACACAATAGTAAAAAAAGTAAACGAAGTTGTCGAGACTGCGGTAATCAAAGACCATCTACCTAGTATTTTTCATCATTCTCTTGTTTTCACTATAGGTATCATAAGTTTCTTTTTCTACAAGCTAATGTTTGGTAAAATATGAGATATGTCTCATCATACTTTTACAAACTTTATGGTTGTTAAACCATATCTTGTATGTTTCTTTGTCTTTTAATTTGAAAACCTTTGTGCAAAAAAAAAATTAACATAAACTTCTCGTCAATTATTCAAATAAGGTCCAAAATATCATTATATATATCCACACAAATTTAGTATTATAAAATTGTTTCGAATTCGGATCGTTTAACATCCTAAAGTCTACTTACCACTAATTAACCATGTGTGATTTCATATTATAATGTTTGTAGAAAAAATATTGATGTATCCGCATTTTTTATTTTTAGAAAAAATGATACGTGTACGTGCATATCTTACACATGTCTTAGTATCATCTGGTTCGTGCACTGGAATTCAAAGAACCGTAGAACAAGCGGCGAGAGATCATACATTACAGGAGTTGGAAACTCGATCTGCCTTGTAAATTTGTATACTTCATAGCAGTTTTGTTTGGTAATATTAAAATCATTCTCTTGTTTTAGGTAATACGAATTATTGCGAATTTCGTTCCAAGTTATTTTCAAAGAAAAGAAAAGCTCACATGAGAAGAATAAAACCCAAGAACCCAAAAATGTAATAACACAAAACTCGATTACACAGGAAAAAACAAGATAATGTATTGGTAGATTCCTCTAGACATATCATGATTACATCTGCAGATCAACCTTTTAACACTCTACCGATTCTTGAATTGTGGTTAAAGCGGGATGTATTTTTGTATTTATGTCAGTTTATGGTTGTACTACTTTACTGACATCATCTTGTAAGTTTCCAAACATAATTACTTAATTAATTTCCCAAAATTCGGCTTAGATTAAGTTTCAATACAACATAAGACCAATCGATAATACACAATGCAATAATCGAAGGAATTTAAAAGTATGGACTAATTAGATTTCATAAGAATAAATGAAGTTACTAGAAATGAATTCTCAATATGTGTTTGCAACTTTACATGCATGAGAAGCTGAAGAACCGATCCATCCTATGATCCGTACATGCAATTGGTTACAAAACTGATGATAAACGTTTACATGCTAATTATGAGCATTTGATTAAACTATAACATAATGAATTTAGTTAGCCGATCAAAGAGGAGAGCCAAAAATAACTTAACAAATATAGATGTAACTACCAAGCGAAAATAATGGGCAAAATTAGACCTGAAAAAGAGGTTAAAACCCTAATTTCAAAGTAACAGAATTAACAACCACAAAATAATAAAAAAGCAAACAATCATACTCTATATGTCTAACCCTTTTTTATCCTCAAACATAACCAATCGTTCATTTGTTCTTCTTCACAATCTCTCACACTTCTATTTCTCCCTCTCCTTCCACAAGGGAAGGGTGTAGAAGAAACCAAAAACTTAAGCAAAAGAGTAATAATATAACTCATCAATATAAAAACAAACAAAAAAACAATAATACAAAATGGGTGGTGTGAAGTTGTTATTCATCTTTGGTGTCTTGATCTTAGCTATGGTAGCTAGATCGGTCAATGCAACGTACCCATTGACGAAATCTTGCATCAACGGACAAGGTTGCATAGGAGATGATGATGAACTTGAATCTCTAATGGATTCAGAGACAAACCGTCGTCAACTCGCTAGAGGACGTCGTTACATTGGCTACGACGCTCTCAAAAAGAACAATGTGCCTTGCAATAGACGTGGTCGATCTTACTATGATTGCAAGAAAAGGAGAAGGAACAATCCTTACAGGCGTGGATGCAGTGCAATCACGCATTGCTATAGGTACGCTAAGTGAGAAACAAAATGATAGAGAGAGAGAGAGAGAGAGAGAGCGAGAGGATGACTTGATTCAACAACGTTCGATCGTTAATGACTTTTCTTTCTTTACGACCTATGTTATACGTATGATTCTTTTTATGTCTTTTTTTTTTAATTTAATCATCATCATGATGCATATATAAGCTTTTGATTCGTTGATATATCCCCTATTTTCCTTTGTTGTTGTCCTTTCATTTCGTTTCGTTATATTAAGTTCCGTTTGTCTATTATATACATCATGATGTTTTGTATTTTTACAATTAAGCATTTGTTTTAGATGAGGCCCTTACTGGACCTCTCTTCTTTTATTTATCCTTTTGTAATTTATTTCCAAACAAACGTGCCAAAGCTTAGTTTATGGATCCAACTCGATCGGAGTAGTAAATGCAAACTTTATTTCTTATATTATAAACAAAATGTGGTAGATGACTTTAGTTGATGAGAAACCATACGAGGGCTTCATGTTTAACAGTTTAAGATTCAGAACAGAGAGCATGTATTTTAGGGTTCAATTTAAGATATAGATCGACGCATATATTCTCAATATCAAAGTTTTTTTTGGATAGACAAAAAACCTAAACTAAACTGCACCTTTCATGTTTGGGAGAAGTGTTTTGGGCTTCATGTATTATATATCTTAAACTGAACCTCCTCAAATTTTCTTTTTATACTAGTACCATGTACAACAATATTTTTTTAAAATTTAGATTATATTCAAAAGAATATTTTTTTGTTAATATTTTAAATTTCATTATTTTACTAATATTTTATTTTAATTTAGTTAAACATAAAAATTACCAAAAATAAATAATTTTTGTTTATTTAAAATTTATATTTAAGAATAAATATGTATATATTTAAAATTATAACCTTGGATATATTTTATCTATTTATTTTGGTGAAAACACTTTAAATAAAATTTATAAAATTAAGAAAAAAAATGATAGATATAAAATTGTATAATCAAAAAACTAAAAGTAAATAGTATTTTAAAATTTGTAGATATCAAAAAGAAACTAATGGTATTAGGATTGAAAAATTATAATGTTTAAAAAATCATAAAATTTTGAAGAATATTTTAGTTATAAAAATTTGTATAAATATAAAAATAGAATAAATAATAATTCAAAATTTTTAAAATACTTTTATAATTATATAATTATATCATTTAATATTATACTTGAATATATTTACTCTAATATGAATTTTTACTATATTCACAAAAGTTTACCAAAAACATATTAAAATTGTTTATGTCACAATTAAATTCGAGCCATGTCTCATTTATACTAAATCTGGTTATCATTTTGTTTATAAAATCAATATGGTGATAACATGATTATTTCTTGAATAATGCTTAGAGGACTATTCGGGATATATAATATGCAAATTTATAGAGCACTCGAAAACGTCTAATGTTGGCCCATCCTGTGTTCTGACTCATTTGCTTGCTATTTTTTTTTTTTTTCCTTTTCTGTTTGTAAATCTGAGGAAATGTGTAGTTTCATAGTCACAAGACGTCAAAACTCACCTGCACTACTTCTACATTCAGCATATTAAATAAAATAAATTATAAAAGAGCCAAAGAAGACTTTGAAGTGATATGAGAAACCTAACATTATTTGCTATTCACACGACATCTCCATTGCTTTTCTGAATTTTTATGCATCGCTATAAATTTTTTTTTTTTGACAAAACATTGCTATAATTTTTAACCTGTAAATACTTGTAAATGAGATTTTACATTCTGTTTTGTGGTTCCTTTTTTATTTCGCTGAGAATATATGCGTCGATTTATATATTAAAAGTAGCACTTGTCATCTATATCTTGATATAAAATTATATATATATGAGGTAGAGCTGATCAAAATATCTGTAATATTTTTTTTGTTTATTTCATTGATCTAGAAATCTATATATTTGTAATTTTGAGAAGCAAATCGAGTACTAATATGAAATATTCATTAAAACAAAACAAATTATAAACATATATATATGCTTCGATCTATTTTTTGCAAATACATATACATATAAACAATTATATATAAATTTCTTTATTTTTATATTAAATTTTTTTATATAATTATTTGAACTTTAGAAAGTAACAACACTTTATTTTATGATAGATGTAATTATTTATATTAATATTTTTAGTTTTATTTGTAGAAATCGAATAAAATATCTAGTTAATATATATATGGATGGCTATAAAATGGATACAAATCAGAGAGTTGATAATTCGAATGGAATGGACCGAATCATAAAATATAGATACCACTATGTGTTCATCCATAATTTAAAGAATTTAGGCAGACAGAGCAATGGATAATCGAGAGTCGACTTTTATAACTAAAGACATCATAAGATATGATTTTCTCTTTATAAATTTCCGGTGTTTCCTTTGAGATGGTGGCGCATGTCTCGGCAAGGATCTTCCCCCACCATGGATCTACACTCAGCTACAGCGGTGCAATCTATTTGGGAGGTATGGGACGGAGGTGAGTGATTGGTGTTTCTGACTCGAGCATTGTCGGGAGACCCCCACTCGCTTATGTCGGCGGACCCCCACTCGCATTTGTCGGGAAGTGCTCATGTGATTTTGTCTACGGAGGTGCGTGCAAGAGGTTTTCTACCGTCGTGTGTCAAAGGGACTTTTTTGGTGTCGGCTCGTGAAATCTAAACATTAACCGAGAGTTTTTGGTTCATGTATGGGCTGATGTTATTTAGGTGAATAACCTCTCTTTCTTTAGAGTAGGATTAACCAGAGTCTATTAAGGTGAGGTTCTTAGCTTTTCTAAGAGACGTTTAAAAAAACTTAAAAACCGTCTCTTAAATAAGAATCATAAGAGACGTCTCTTATCGGAAAAAATGTAGAAAAAAAAAAAAAAAAAGATAAATTTTACGTTAAGAACCCCAACTTAAGAGATCCGGGTTAATCATAGGCCTTAGTTTTTTTAAGTAATGTGGAGTATATTCTCGAAAGAGAGTCAACCTAGTCTGTCCTATTTTAATAACTCTTTTTATATATGGTTTTCATACTAGAAGAAATCTCTTGTTGTTGATAAATGTCCCTTGGCTCTAAGGATCATTATTATTTATTAGTATAATAATCATATAATTTAATATTATATTTAATTTTAAAAATAAAATAAGTGAACCAATAGGAGAAAGACACGTTGTTCTTAAATTTCTTAACATTACAGAAATATTCTTGATTATAAACATATTACACTCAACTATTAATAAAAATTTATAAGAAATAAAACTTGACGGACTAATTCATCAAATAAAACTAAAACTAGAAGCATAATTTAAGTTTCAATTGTCCTCGTATTCTCGTTAAATAAAACAACTTAAAATGTGTAAAAGAGGATTCGCATATAATATTCTCACGGCCTCTAATCACATTTTGGCGCCGCATAAGTGTCCAGCTTCATCTTTATCCACGTAACGCTTATGCGCAGAAACGACGTCGCTTCAATTTCCCTCAACAACGAAAGACGTTTTGATGTTCACTTGTGATGTTTAGAAACGGCTACGTTTTGAGAACCTATCCTCACGGCAGCGCCATCGCCGTTGTAGTAAATAGAATACCTTGAGCTCAGATTTTTCACGAGAAAATCGCCTTGCCACGTTGCGGAGGAGACGGCGAGGGACTGGAGGGAGATTTTGGCGTGGATGTGAGCTTTGTCGATGAACAAAAAGATTAAGAACATAGCCGCCGTTTCCTTGCCAGTGGTTTCAGGTTCACTAGGTGGCGGGATAGTCATCATTGGCAGTGCCGGCTCAATAGGGAGGGCAAGGAGTGCACTCGTCCTAGGCTCACCCTAAAATCAAAAAATTAATAACAAAAAGAGCTCATATTTTTATTTTTTTACATCAAGGGTCCATAATCTTAGATTTAGTTAACTATTTATATGTCGAATTATTTTTGTTCAAAGGCCTAATACAATGCTAAGCCGGCCCTGATCATTGGTCGTGACCACCACCGACGAAGAGCGACGGAGAACGATTGCGTTTGATGAAAGTTGGTTTGGTGAGCCATATGGTTTGGAAGATTTGATGCTACGTTATCATTAATTATATAGAGATTAGTGGAATTTTGATCTCCCATTCATATATATTTTTATTTTATTTCAAAGTGGAAAAAGAAAGTGTTTAAATAAAAATGAGGAAGATAATTACTTTAATTAATTATTAATATAAAGATACATATATATAGTTTTATTACATTTTGTGAGAAGGTCAACTTTTAAGGTTAACTAGCCTTTGACCCGCGCGCCCGCGCGGGTGTTATTTTTATAAATATCAAATATTTTAAGCAATTTGTTTGATATAATTGTATATATGACTGAAATTTAATATTCGCTATCTATTATCCGATCCGGGATCTCATCCGCTTCGAAAAAGGGATATTCAGGGATCATAATAGTGATTTTACGGATTCGACTGATTCACGTACAAATTCGGTTAGTAAAATTAGAGGTCTAGATGTCCGGATCCAGATATTAAATATTTAAAATTTAATTATAGTTATCTATGTATATTATACATACTTATATATAAAATAACTAAAAATTTAATTTAATTAAATTTTAATGATTTTAAGTATTTTTAAATAAATAGATGATTCATATTTAGTTTTTGATTTATTTTAAATGGAAAAAAACAGGTCTCGATATCCACGTGTATTTGGATTTTAGTGTAAATATCCTAACCTCGAATATCCAGATCCGGATAACAATTTTATGAATCCAATGAATACGTATCCGAATCCGTATATAATAAAATATTCTGGATATTCAATCCGTCCAAGACCTAACTGTGTATATGTATTATATGCTGATAAAAAAATTTGAATTTATAAATTACATAGGTTATTCTTATTAGATATATATCGTACAAATGAATAATACATTGTATTTGTTTGTATATATAACCATTTATAATAAATATTAGTATGTATTTTAGTCATTAAATTGTTATGAAAAATTACATGATTTTGTTATTGTAAATGAATAAGTTCAGATTATAATAAAAAATTATTAACATTACTATTTTTTTATATTTCAAATATAGTTGGTTGATTATATGAATATAAATAAAAATAAAACTAATTTAATACTATATATATGTATAATTCTATTTTTATTATAAAAATTTGGAAAATACATATACATTTTTTAATGAATTCTTCAATTTCAATGATAAAAATTGTTAATAGGCTTAGCCAAATTTTATTTTTTTCTTGTTAAGAATTAATGTTTAGATGTTTGGATGCATAGATAATATCAGTGACATTTTTGTAAATATTAGTTAAAAGCAATAGTTATTTCCTATTTGTATTTTAGTTTTAATAGATAAAATTTATTTTTTTCTTAGATGTTTGGATGCAAGGATAATATCAATGGCATTCCTTGTAAATATTAAACAAAATCAAGGGTTATTTTCTATTTGTACTTCAGTTTTAATAGATTAGATTAGTATGTATTTTAGTAATTAAATTATTATGAAAAGTTACATGATTTTGTTATTGTAAATGAATAAGTTCATATTATAATTGAAAATTATTAACATTGTTATTTTTTATAGTTCAAATATAGGTTTATATTAATATGAATAAAAATAAAACTAATTAAATGCTATATATATGTATAATTTTGTTTTTATTATAAAAATTTGGAAAACACATATACATTTTTTTATGAAGTCTTCAATTTAATTGACAAAGATTGTTAATGGGTTTAGCCCACATTTTTTTTTGTTAAAAATCAATGTTTAGATGTTTGGATACATGGATAATATCAGTGGCATTCTTTGTAAATATTAGGTAAAAATAAGGGTTATTTCATTTTTGTACTTCAGTTTTAATAGATTAGATATATTTAATTTACAGTAAATTTATATCCACAATAGATTTATCTCTATTTTTTAAAAAAACTTCAATATATTTAATAAATTTTATCAAAAAATAAATAAATTCAATAAAATATATTTTATATATACCAAATAAGATCATAAAATAATATGAAAGCTCAATTTCTAAACTTAGTTAATGTATATACTGTAAAGTCAACTATTTTTATTTTATAAAAAATATATTCTAAAATAGGAAAATCTAAAAATAGAATTTTTATTAATTAATAAATTATTAATTTATAAAGTTTTCTATTGTATATAGTTCTTATTCTTCTACAAATAGATTAGACATAACTAACATAAAATAATTAAAACAAAACTAGAGCTATTCTTTTGTTTCTAACACCGAAAACGGAATTAGTTTTTAGCTTTTTATTTTCTAACACTGGTATCGGAACTAATATATGAGACTTTGTCTAATTATTTGGTGACTCTTATTTGTTTTTGTTTTCTTACTGAAGGCTTTCAAAGGTGACTCCTATTTGGTAAAACGAAGAAATAAACCCTCACTTGTTTAATACTTAAATAAATCAAGCATTTGTGAGTGCTTTAACACAATAAAAAGGATTAATTATGACAAAAAATACACCTTTCGCTTTTAGTCAGGAACCAAAACTACAAACACAGGAAAAAAAATAACATAAAAGCCCAGAACTGGAGACTTTAACATCTAAACAGAATACAAGTTATCGAGGAGTAAATATTCACATGGTCGCATACCTCCGAGCAACGAACCAACCACATTCCCCGCCTCATCCGCCGTAAACTTCACCGGAATATCACGGCAAACCACCGTCAAGAACCCATATGCAAATTCCGCCTTCAGACCAACGACACTCTCTATACGATAATTCCAAACCACGCTGCCGTTAACTACATGCGGTGTCACCACCTTTTTGAAGTTGACAATTGTAACCGGCTCACCAGTCTTCTCGGTGGTAACATGTCTCCCAAAATCATCTAATAACGGAGACACCTGAGAGATAACCTCATGGCCAGAAAGGAGACGCGATGTGACTGTATGGAGAGAGAGATTACACCTGGTGACTGGACTCTTAGCAACCAAACCGGTTCTCCAATCAGCGGTTGTAACGTTTGCAGCGTTTGTGACGGAGACGGTTTGAGCAAAGAGCTCTATGTGACAAGCATATTTGCGGTCTAGAAGATCATCCAAACCGCTTAGGAGAGTCATAAATAATGCGAAAATAATGATAAAGCAGTAGATAGAGCAGCAATCTTTTGGAGTAAGCTCGTCGGATCTATGGACTTGGCCACCAGAATCGGCGGTTGAAGCGTGCTCTATAGACATTGACATGTTAAAATTCTTGACGTTTTGTGAAAATCTAGACTTAGTTAAAGGATTCATGTATATATATATAGAAAGCTCCATGTTCTTAGAGAGAATTGTTTGAATAATAAAGAATCAGGTTTTAATTATCTCAATATGACTTTTTCATTTCTATTTCCTTTTTTTTAATGGAAAATTTTGTTTCATAAATATTTAAAATTTCAAAAATATGCAAATTATTAGAAACGCAAGTAAAAGTATTTTGTATGGTTTGTTCTTCCAAGATACATATTCAAATTAGTTTTTTTTGTTTTTTCTGTAATGTTAAATATAATAAAAATATTTTATTTTTAATTAACATTCAGTTCGATTTATCAAGGAATAATGTTGTAAACCACACAAGTAGTCTAATGGTAAGCATTCATTGGAAAGGAAGCTAAAAGATCCAGATTTGAATCAATCTCATAGCACTCAATCTATGTAGCTACATAGATATGTAACTATTTTTGAATTTAATTTGATAACTTGGAAAAGATTAGCATGAATTTTTCCATAAGTTTGGAATTTCTCAAATTAGTCAAAGTATTATAATAATGTTGTAGTATTAAATTTCAATCCCCCCAATATACAGCAACTAATTCTACAATTTAAATTTTACAGTAAAAAACATAAACTATGTAGCTCATTCCAATCACCCCTTTAGTTAAGGTTTCAATAAATAAATGAAATGTTGCTTTATACGATTTTAAGTTTTTGTTTCTAATATCGTAATCTTCCTTTGATCAATAAAAGGATCGCAAGCAAATCTTCCTTTTATCTACTTTTATTATTATCATACGAAATATATAGTTCGTACTTCTCTAAAAATATTTTTAACGTAAGTACGAAACTAACACAAAATCTTTTATACTCTTTTTTTTATTAGATGATATTTTACATAACTGCACAAAGATTAAAAAAATTATAATCTTCTAAATAATAATTTTAAATATATAATTGTAAAATTATTTAACTAATTATAAAAAATGTAAAATTTAATTAACTGAACAATTTACAATAAAGTTAAAAGTAATCTTAAAATTTAAAAATATTATATATTTTGAAACAACATAAATGTTCTAAAACATAATTTAATTTGAAACAGAAGAAAATAGAATCATCATAACATTTGATCATGACACATAATATATATATATATATATATATATATATATATATATATATATATATATTTTAATAAAAATAAAATAAAATAAAATAAAATAAATAAAATAAATAATAATAAAATATAAATATAATTTGTATTAAAATATTTATTTCGCACGCGATTTTAATCTAAGTTGAAAATTGAGCCAAATTTTTTTAAAAGAAAAATTAGGTACACCATCATCATAAAAACGAAATGGAATTCTAGTAGTAAGATCACCAATAATATATCAACAAAATTGTTTACTAAAGAATGAAAAAAAATATATCTTTATTTTTAAGGAAAGAACATTTCTAAATGGGTCAACCGCAATCGCTCTCAGTGGCACCACAATAGTCGAAGTGAGGCCCACAACATCAACTCTCTTCACAAGAGAATTTTCAACCTTCGAGAGAGAGAGAGAGAAAGAGACTGTCCACCATATGTTACAGATTGAGTCAAAGTTTTGTTGGATTTTGGGTTTATAGACCATTTAGTGACAACATTGATTATTAATTGCTTCTATAGACCACATCCACTTTGTGCAAATTTGAAAGTTTCTCTTTTCTAACCAAACTTTGGACCAATTGAACAAAAAAATCTTTTGACCAGAAACATTCGAGGAACAAAACTGAAGAAAACCTGAGAATAACATATGGTGCCTTTTTTTGCATATGCCCATTACCTCTCAATTCATATGCCTTATATTCCACTTTCAATGATATTTGAAAATGAAATTTAACCATGATTTTTTCACCTAAGATATGAATATAACCAAACAGTGAACAAAATTAAATTGTACTCTAATCAAACTGTCACCAAGCTGTAAACACCTGTAATCAACTAATTTCCATCATAGAAGACTGCTAACAAAACCAGTATATCTGTTATCATTAGACTAAAATTATAGGTAATGTCTCAACAACCCAATCACACAAATTATGAAAATGAAATCAAATAACAAAAATATCAGTCAAAAAAATTCTTTACTCCTTAAATTTAACACTCTTTTCTAGACAGCTAAGCCTAGGTAAGAGCATTTGGATCTTCAGGTTGGATTTGGATATGGTCTTGTCGAGTCATGATCCTTTGGGTCTTAGATATTTAAACTCAATAGGATAATTAAAATTTGTTGATTCAGATTCAGTGGATCATGTCGGATATGAGTTGGTTCGGGTCTTCGATAGTTAAACCCAATATGATAATTAGAATTTATTGGATCGGATTCAGTTCTGAATCTTGTTATTTTCGGATCATCTCTAGTCCATCCCAAAAAAATACCCAAAATATAAAATACCTGAAAATATTTAAATACTAAAAAATCTAAAATTTTAAAATCGCGAGATTTGAAATTTTATCTAAAATCTGATCTGAAGACATGAAAAAGAACCCAAGCTTTTATCCAATTATCCGAACTATATTTTTGACAATCTTAAATTTTACCCGAAACCCAAAACCATACCCGAAAAATCCAAATCTGAAACTTAAAAAATACACATAATACTGAAAATATCCTAAACACCCAATATACCTAATACTCCCTCCGTTTTTTAATAATTGACGTTTTTGGGGAAATTTTTTGTTTCAAATTATTTGACGTTTTCAATTTTCTATGTAAAATTTATTACTAATTAATGTTAGATGACCAATGATATTATACCTTCTATTTATTATTGGTTGAATTGTGGTTAGGTAAATAATTAATGATGTTTTTGTTTAGGAAATGATAAAAAATTAAATGTTTCTTAATCTGTGTGCATAATCCTAGAACGTCAAATATAAAAAAACGGAAGGAGTATATAGTAGAAGTTTCGAGTATTTCGGGTACCCAATCGGATCTCAGTTTCGAGTCGGATCAGGTCTAAGGCCTGCGGATCCTCCACAACAAAACCAATAAAATAAAAAGATATGTTCAGTTCTTACTCGAACCAAAAAATATCAGATCGGTTTCGACTCGGATCCTCGGGTCCTGGTAAATTGCTCAGACCAAGCTACGCCCCACTCTTTCTCTTCTAATTTACTCTTTCCTTGCCTTTCCAATTGTATTCTCCTTATTTCTCCCTTTTTGTATGGAGAAACGAATAAACATAAATAGTAAATTTTAAAGAAAAAATCACTCTTTTAACACGGTTATCCTTTTAGCATAGAAAATTAAATCAGTGGACCAATCTATTTATCACTTGTTCACTGAACAAAAAAAACGGAGTATGGTAACTTCTTTTTTGACTGAACGGATCAACGGAGTATAAACTTGTTGTGTTCAATGAAAATAACGTATAACTGAATAATATACACTTCCCTATTTCGGTGAAACTCACCGTTGGCAGTCTGTTTTTTTTTAAATCACTGTGTTTTAAGAAAACATGAACAAAATTCTAATTTTCCCATTACGTATCTCTTGATCTTGATTTTGTTTTCAGTAATTGATAATTTGGAGAATAAACCCATAAAAATGAAAGTAAACGAACAAGCCAAAACATATAAACAAATGAATGAGATTAATAATACAATTGAAATGATAATTTCAAATCGCAAATGGATTGACAAACATATCATCTCAGGCATTACACTCACTCTCGTGTTATATAATTCTCATCAGGATTCATCTCAATCCCCATTATCATATATATATAATTAAAAACAATCAAAAAGAAAAAAAATAGTTTTTTTAAAAAAAAATTATGAAGTAGAAGAACCTGAGACTCGTGGAGAAGTCACTGGAAACAGAGGAAGAAGACGAGGCTCTTGTTCCATCGGAGTTGTCGCCGGAGACGGATGCAAGTAAAAGCCTTTCTCCTTCATCGCTTTCTCTTCAGCATCTTTGGGGCTCTGATCCGATGACCCGGATCGATCAAACGGGTCGGGTATAAGAGGCGTAACCGGACTTAAAACGAGAGACGGGAAGTCGAGGATGCTTGGGGAGAGGATCTCGGGTTTCTGGGTCGAGAAAGCAGAGTTAACCGGGTTGAGTTTGAGATTCTTCATCGAGTTACGACGCTCGTAGAGACGGAACCCTGAGGAGGAAGACGAAGAGTGTTTCTTGTTTGGCACGGCTTTGATTGGAGGGATTGAGAATTGAGAAAGAGAGGATCTCGGGTCGGGTTGTTGTTTGGGTGTGTCTGAGGATCCGGTTAGCATCTGGACGACTTGTTTGAAGGAAGAAGTATCGGCTTGGACGAAGGTTGTCGGGTATGGGGTTAAGGGTTCGGATCTAGTGGTTAGGTGTCGGGTCGGAGTTGTGGGTGGTTTGTTGCTCTCAGTAGTGCTGCTGTTGTGGCATCTCGGAGATGGAATTAGATTCGTTGAAGGATCTCTGTATCTCGGCGAATCAATACCCTCCATTGAGATGATAGAGAGAGACTGTGCTGTGTCTTTTGATTATAAGCTTTTGTTTTGGTTCGGTAAGAAAAAATATTTCAAAAAAATAATAATAAATAAATATATATATATATATTTAGGTGAAAAAAAGATATCGGTGGACACACACTATTGGCTTTTTGTCTCTTTTTCACTCTATTTAAAATCTTTTGCAAGAACGGAGAAATCAACTAGTAATATTCGATTCATATACCATTTAATTTGACTAATTAATTTTTTTTAATGTAATTTAAAATACCACCAGAACATAGATAAGATGTTTTAGAAAAAAATATTGTTTCATAATATAAAATATTTTCACATATTTAGATAATGTAAAATTTGTATAACTAATTTTTATTTATGATTGGATAAAATAATTTTAAATTAATTCCAAAACAAGAAAGGTAAAAATATTAATCTTTGTACTGAGACAAAACATCATGAAAACAGATGGAATATATAACCATGAAGTATTATGATTTGGCTATGGTTTAAGTCTCGTAATAAATGATACAGGTTGCGACTAAAGTCCTCAACAACAATATAATTTCCCAGAAAAAATCAATTTCCTCATAGGAAATGCTGAACTCAGTAAGCAATTATACTTTACATGAATGGGACATAGTGTGACTATTTGGTCGATATAATAAATACTACTCGAAGTGATCGTAAGGTAAACTGAATATATCTACATGTCGAGATATATATATATATATATCAACAACGATATCTTATCTTAGAAAGAATCTAATCATTGGGTTGACTTAAGAAAAAAATGCATCTATGAAAAACAGTCCAGAGTCTTTATGGGAGAAACATTGGTCTCAAATCATTGGGCTTATAATATTTAATATTGAAACCAATGTATTTATTTTATTATGGTTGTTCAGTGAGTTTAGAAACCCAGCCCATTAGTAAGCAATGATTTGGGCCATATATTGCTTTTAAAAACAAGAACACAAAACATGGATTACCTTGAACCTTAAACTAATGGTCTAACCAAGTAGAACTGTAGAAGTGACCAATGCATAACTTCTTTAAAAGAGCCGCATGTCAACCACGCCAGAATCTCAAGTTATGAGCCAAGTCCAAACCCTTTGAAAACCTTAGCTTCCCAAATTTTTTTTTCTGAATAACCGTGATAAATATCAAAAGTTTTCTAAGCGTAAAAACTAATCATCACGAGACCCAGAAATCTTGGTTTTTTTGCCACGTAAAGTATCCATTGGCCAAAGAAAATTGAACCCAGAGCGAAAGTTCCAGCCAAAGCATTAAAAACTTTAAAGTTAACTTAAACAATTTGTTCAGTTTCTAACAAACTGAATCAACTTCAGTTTAGTTTGTCTGAATATTTTCAGTTTGATTAGGATGTTCCTTCTTGTTTGTTCATCTAAAATTGTACCACAAAATTCTTCTTGTTTATTATTCCCTTTGGTTGTAAACACTTGAAGTTTTAGGATAGTGCATGACTATTAATAAATTTAATTTTTAATTTAAAAATATAATTACAATATAGATTAAAAATTATTAATTAATTACAAAATAGGTTATAAATATATTATTAGTTATATAGTATTTGATAAAGTTAAAGTTACACTGAAATATAAACATATTATTTATTTTTAAATATCAAAAACTTCATTAAAAATTATCTATTTTAAAATGGAAGGAGTAACTTATTATGACTTTTAATTTCAGCGAGTCATGCCTTGAAGTCTTCCAAGTCTCTCCCAAACTCCCTTCAGACATCAAGATCTACCTCTTAACCGGTTCTTAGGAGTCTCCTTTGCTAGGTCCAAGCTCCTGCAAAGGAAGAGAAGTTTTTACAACTCTAACAACACCCGTTTCCTCAATTTCTAGCCTTGGGCTAAGATCTTTACTCCAGATTCCCGCAGTTTTTGAAAGAAATAAAATGTCAAACACTCTCAACAGCCACAACTCGAACATGAACCAGTACCAGGAGGAGGAAGAAGATGATGATCTGGTTATCTTACCTGATGTTGACAACTCTGAACTTATTGCTCAGTTCAAGCTCAGTCTCGTGGGGAGACTTTTCAATAAAGAATGAAGAAGTGTTGAAGCGCTTATCGCCCTCCTCCCAAGACCAAACATTTGGGATGTGGAAGGAAGGGTTCGTGGCTTAGACCTGGGAAACCACAGATTCCAATTTGATTTTGAAGCCGAGGCAGATCTTCTGAAGGTTCTAAGTAAGAGGCCTTGTCACTTCAACAAATGGTCATTCTCTCTAGAAAGATGGGCTCCTCATATTGGAGACACTTTTCCAAATACCAAGACTTTCTGGATCTGTGCTTTTGGCATCCCCACTCACTTTTGGCTTGACAAAATCTTTGAAACTCTAGGAAGGAAGTTAGGTCGAGTGGGTTTAATAGAAGCAAAAACTGCAAAGTTTCAGGTAGAAGTAAATGTGGAACTACCTCTGAAATTTACACTGCGAGCCAAACTTCCCTCTGGTGAAACTGTTCTGGTGAAGCTGGAGTATACAAATCTGCATAGATGGTGCCTCCACTGTCGCCACATCTCTCACGAAACCGATACTTGCCCTCAGCTTTCTGAAGATCAACGAAGAGAATTCAAGCTAGAGAGAGAGGAGACAAGAGATCAAGATGCTCAGACAAGGAAAGATTTTACAAGGAATGGGGATATCCCAAAGAAACACTCTACGGAAATAAAGCAAGTTGTTAGGCAGGACAGACATATGATGGTGGATCCTCACAGGGAAAATCGAGATAGTGTGTGGAAACGCATCGACTCCCGTTATGCTTTCCGTGATGAACATCGTTCGGATTCTCGCTCGGACCACCACCCTCGCGCCCATGATAAGAACCTGCAGTCAAAAGAGACTTATCATAAACATCCTCAAGAAAAAACATATCACAAACGAAGATACGAGGAGTCATACGCCTTTAGTAAGCAAAGGGAGATTGCAAGAAAACCAAGAGAAAAGCCTATCATGAACCGTGTAGCTCTTGAGGCTCGTGCTCCTCTCCCCGCTCTCTTAGTCGATCCGCAGAGAACTCTCTCTGACCATAACACAAGGTATGACAACTACAAATCTTCTTCCCCGGAACACCGTAGGGAAAAACCTTTTAAGCTGACTTTAAGTAAGCGACTCACTGCCGGAGAAAAACTTAAAGGAAAAGTGGCTGACCTAGGCGATACTTCTGATGCTGGTAGCTCTGTGAAGAAGAGCCTTTTCCTGGAACCTCAGCATGACTCTCCCGCTCCTGCCATGCCCCCTATCAAGCCATGTGAACCTACAAGTGACCCAAAAACAAAAAGTTGGTATGAAATTACAATGGAGGAGGAGAATATTGAAATCCATATTGATAAAAATCAAAACTTGCCGATGATTGAAGAGCCCATGAGCGTTAAATCTAGAAAAGGTGCTGAGAAGATTCTAGAAGAGGAAGACTGGATGGATGAAGAAGATGCTTACGATATGGAGAATGATGATCTCCTTGATGAAGAGGGTTTGATGGAGGATGCACTATACGAAGAAGAAGACCCGGCGGTTATTGCAACGGAGCAAGCAATCTCGGGTCTAAAGCCCAACGAAGGGGATGGTACGTTGGATATCCTGCTTGGTGGCCTTGCTCCATCAGATGATCACCGTGAGGACCCTCCTCCGTCGAACCCAGCGAATTTTTCGATGGGGTCTCCGTCGATGCCTCAAAACAAAGGGATTTCACCGACGAAGCGTAAAAAGAACTCTTCAAGTCCCTTAGTCACAGGCTTATCGTTGAAGAAAAGAAACTTCTGGTTGAGTAAGGGATCACCTAAGGCACCACAGATGAAAATTGGGCTTGTCTCAGCCCATAATAAGGATCCAAGCCAAAATTTGACAGCAACATCGGAACAACGTACCGGACAAAAAAATTAAAAGGCAACACTTCAACAACTCTACAGGTGGGAATTGTGAAGCCACCAAAGATCCCGAAATGAATGTGATTGCGTGGAATTGTCAAGGCGCAGGAGCCAACTTGACGAAGGAACATCTTAATGAATTATATCATTGTTTTTTACCTAAGTTTTATTTCTATCGGAGACTAAGAACAATCGGATTTTCTTGCAAGATGTGCAAGTTTCTTTTGGATATGATCATGTTTTTACCGTGGACCCGGTTGGTCGCAGTGGAGGTTTAACACTTTTTTATATGGATGATTCTTCGGTTTCTATCTTATATGCGGACAAACACATGATTGATATTGAAACTAGACTAGAAGGACACATTATCTATATGACTTTTGTGTATGGTGATCTTGTGGTTAGACATCGAGACCTAGTATGGGAACGATTGTCACGCATGAGCACCAACCGAAGTGGAGCGTGGCTTATGACTGGAGATTTTAACGAAATCACTGGAAATCATGAGAAGAGGGGAGGAAGGCGTCGTTTAGAGAGCTCTTTCCTTCCCTTCTGAATCATGTTAGAAAATTGTGGGATGCTAGATTTCCCATATAAAGGAAATTCATTCTCGTGGGTGGGAAAAAGATGATCCAGAAAAGTTAAATGTAAGCTAGACAGGGCAGTGGCAAATGAAGAATGGCATGCTTTATTTACCCACTCTATCGTGGAATATCTACAACTATGGGGGTCAGACCATAGACCGGTCCTAGCTCGGATCCAATCCATCGTACGAAGGAAAAGGAAGAGCTTTAGATTTGACAAAAGGTGGATAGGAAGACAAGGCTTCAAAGAAGCGGTAATCTCGGGATGGGGACATTTTGATGAAATTCCAGTTAGAAATTTTCACCAAAAAGTTACCTCTTGTCGGAAAAAGATTAGTACTTGGAAAATGAATAACCCGACAAACTTCGTTGTATTGATTGAAGAATTAAAAACTAAGATAGATCTTGCCCAAGACGACGACAATTCAACTACGGAAGAATTGGAGGATTTGAGGAGACAACTGATATCAGCATTTCAAGAAGAAAATACTTATTGGAAACAAAAAAGCAGAGATCAGTGGCATAGAGATGGGGATATGAACACTAAATTTCACCATGCCGTTACAAAACAACGAAGAGCCCGAAATCAAATTATCAGTATCAAAGATAATCATGGGAAGTTGGTGGAGAGGGATAACGAAGTGGAGAATGTTGTTGTTCAATACTTTCGAGATCTCTTCTCCACCTCTTCGCCGACAGAGTTGGATGCCTCTCTCCAATTTATTTCTGAAAAACTGTCACCCGAAGATAACAGGTTACTTTTAGTAGAACCATCAGAACTAGAGATTAAGAGAGCCCTATTCGATATCAATCCAGAAAAGGCACCCGGACCGGACGGCATGACGAGTAAATTTTATCAGAAATTTTGGCGCGAAATGCGGCAAGACATTATTAGACTTGTGAAAGATTTCTTTGCCACCGGAATCTTTGACCCACGACTGAACCAGACAAATATATGTCTTATCCCAAAGAAGAATAAGCCTAGGGAGATGTCTGAATTTAGACCTATTAGCCTTTGTAATGTGAGTTACAAGATTATCTCTAAACTTTTATGCAAGAGGCTCAAGATAGTTATCCCGAAGCTAATCTCGGAGACGCAATCTGCCTTTGTGGCAAGACGTTTGATTACTGATAACATTCTGCTAGCGCAAGAAAATTTTCATGCCTTACGGACCAACAAGAGATGCAGGACAGAATTTATGGCTATAAAAACAGACATGAGCAAAGCCTATGATAGAGTAGAATGGAGTTTCATTTCAGCTTTGATGTTGAAGATGGGGTTTAACGAGAGACTAGTTGACCTTATTATGTGTTGTGTTACTTCAGTCTCTTATCAAGTTTTAATAAATGGTGAACCGAGAGGGAAAATTCTACCAAGGAGAGGTTTACGGCAAGGAGACCCTCTATCGCCATTCCTTTTTATATTGTGCACAGAGGCACTAATTTTCCTTCTAAACGGAGCAAAGCAGAAAAGAGGATTGTGGGACTCCGTGTAGCTAGGGGGAGCCCAAGGGTTTCACACCTACTGTTCGTAGATGATAGTTTTTTCTTCTGCAAGGCGGAGGTGAGCCAATGCACAGAGATTATGACCATATTAGATATATATGGGAAAGCATCAGGACAAAGATTAAATGCGACAAAATCCTCTATCGTTTTTGGAAACCGAGTTGACAATGCCCTAAATCGAGATATTAAAAATACCCTGGGTATTTTCACTGAGGGAGGCATGGGAATGTACTTAGGATTGCCTGAACAAATTTACGGATCGAAAATGAAAATTTTCTCCTTTGTACATGATAGAGTCAGTGGGCGTGCCAACTCATGGTCATCCCGACTTTTATCTAAAGGAGGGAAAGAAGTATAAGTAAAGTCAGTGGCTCAAGCAGTCCCGACTTTTGTGATGTCGTGTTTTTTGCTTCCTCAAGGAGTTATCGATAAACTGAGGAGCACGATTTCAAACTTTTGGTGGAGCTCTAAACAAAATAGCAGAGGTTTGCATTGGATTGCATGGGATAAGATTTGTGCCCCAAAGGATATGGGGGGACTAGGTTTTCGAGATCTCCATGGCTTCAATATTGCGCTTCTTGCTAAACAATTGTGGAGATTAATCCAATTTTCGTCGTCTCTTTTGGCACGCGTTCTAAAGGGAAGATACTATAATCATGGCTCCCCTTTAGATGATCGACGAAGGTACTCACCATCATTTGAATGGCGGAGTATTATGGCAGCGAAACCCCTACTCAAGTCGGGCTTACGAAAAACCATTGGAACCGGTCGAGATACGAGAGTTTAGAGTGAACCTTAGGTTTCAGACTCTACTCCTAGACCACCTAGACCAGCCGAGCATATTGTTTATAGATTGCCTCAACTCCTTGTTCAGGCCTTTATAAGGAATGATACCAAGGAGTGGGACCTTAATCTTTTACGAGAATTTTTTCATCCTGAAGATATACCCTTGATTTTGGGATTAAAACCTTCTTGTTCCATAACCTTGGATGGATATGTTTGGAATCACACAAAAACAGGAGCATACTCAGTTAAAACCGGCTACGATCTACTGATATCTACTAAGAGGAAACTCACACAACACCATGTCCTGGAGCCAAGCATCACATGCTTTCAGAGCCATTTGTGGAAGTTAAAAGCTCCGAGCAAGATGAAACATTTTATGTGGCAGGCCCTCTCTGGTTGTGTGGCGACGGCCGAGATGCTTACCTATAAACACCTGGGTAATGATAGGAGTTGTCCTAGATGTGGTGATCCAGTGGAGTCGATTAACCATCTTCTTTTTGAATGCCCCCCAGCCTTACAGGTTTGGGCTTTATCGGACTATCCGTCCCTTCCGGGTTACTTCCCGAGTACTTCTATATACCAAAACATGAACTTACTGTTTTGGAAGAGAAAAGAGATGGCATCTTTGGAGCCACAATTCGACACCTTCCCATGGATATTTTGGTACATCTGGAAGGCGAGAAATGACAAACTCTTTAATGGGAAAGTCATCTCTCCGATCGACACTCTCCAACTAGCCTCCCTCGAGGCAGAAGTTTGGAAAAAGACTAATCAAAAAAGGAGAAAGTGGACGAGGATCATGTCGGCCTCCATACTTCAGTTATAGAAACATTTCCCCCTTGGATACCCCGAAACATGACATGCCAAATCGATGCTTCATGGATCGGTAATAGCAGTGTTAGTGGCTTAGGGTGGAGTCTTAAGGACCACACGGGAATTGAATCTTTCGGATTACGTGCATGTCACAAAAGTCTCTCGGCCCTCCACGCTGAGATGGAAGGACTTCTTTGGGCAGTCTCATGTATGAGAGATATGGGGATTTCCTCGATCTGCTTCGAGACTGATTGCTTGGACCTAGTGGATATGACTACAAACCCATTGGACTGGCCGGCTTTTGCTTCGGAGATTGATACTTTCCGAAGCCTACAAAATAACTTTGAGAGTGTAAACTTGTTCCATATTCCTCGGAGTAGGAATGATCGGGCGGATCAACTAGCGAATGAAGCTAAAAATAAAGGTTTTTTATTCTCCCATATAGATCAGACATCGTTAGACAAAAGTACTTTACGGAAAAACGATCTGTCCAACTATAACTTGGTCTAACCGATTGGGCAGCCGGAAAAAAAAAAAATATATTCAGCGAGTCGACCAACTAAACTACTAGGAGTATTTTTTAGCATCTTTCAATAAAAACTTTGTCCTTTTTTCATGTGATAAGAAATTATGTCAGACACGTGGCCGACAGTTCCACTGCTGATTTTTCTCCAAATCCAAGAAACGACTGGAAAGCAGAAACTAGAAACCCTATTCGACGGTTCCCTTTCCTTATCGACATTATCACCCCTTCTTTGTAATCATATTTTTGTCGGCAGTGTAATTATATTTCATTTTTATTTTGATCAAATATTATACTCCCTCCATTTTTTATATTTAAAGTTTTAGGATTATTCACATAGACTAAAAAACATTTAATTTTATATTATTTTCTAAACAAAAACATCATTAATTATTTACTTAACCACAATTCAACCAATAATAAAATAAAAGTTATAATATCATTAATTATCTAATATTAATTACTAATAAATTTTACATAGAAAATTGAAAACGTAAAAAATTTAAAACAAAAAATTTCCTCTAAAACGTCAAATATAAAAATTGAGGGAGTACTAGTATACAACGTTTTCTATTCCATCATTTAACACTTAACATTATATTTTTTCCAACTCATTATTCAACATACATTTAATTTTCATACACTACAATAATTTTGTTTCATAAAGTTCAATATTTTATTTTATTAATTAAAAATTATTTTTATATATTTAAACTAAATTAGTATAAATTCTATTTATAAAAAAATAAATGATGAAAACTTAATAAAATAAAAAGAAATTATTTAATTTATAAATTATTAGTTCTAAATAACTAAATATATATATAAAGATCATTTATAAAAAATGACATGTAGTATTAGTGGTCTCCACCTTTTTGTTATTCAACTTGTTAAATCTATTAATACTAAATGATTCACATTATTAAATTTTATTTTTCAACATAATGATTTAACTATTAAATTTTAATTCAAAACCGCATTTGGATAGTCTAAATACTACAAAAGTTAAATACTACTATAAATAGGACTAGACATTTTATCCGTTAAATTCGATTTAACTCGTTATTCGTTTCGATTCGATTCGTAAAATTTGGATATTCGTAAGTCGTCGAAGCAAAACAAATACTAAAAGTTAATATCCGTTATAAACGAAACAAACCACAATTACTAAAAAACTTAGAGTCGGATATCCGATTCGATCTGACATTATACAAATAGATGTATATCTACAAATAAATATAAATTTTTATATGTATAATTTTATAAAATTATTATTTAACATATAATTTTATTAATTTTATTTAGAATTTACTATAAAATCTTTATAAAAAGACAATTTTCAAAAAAAAATGTGTGTTTATAAGAAAATTTGATTAATTTTAGAAGTTTAGGGAACATATAGTTCCATTAAGTTTTATTATTCATTTTATATTATAAAAATATTTTTTTAAAAATAAATTTGTATATTTTTCTAGATTTACTGTATTAAAAAGTAAATGAGATATCCGTAAATATCCGTAAATATTCACAAATATCCAAAAAAAAAATTGGATATTCGGAAGACCGGATATCTATTTCTCCGATGCAAACAAATTGGAAAATCATATATTCATAATATACGAAGCAAATCACAAATACTAAAAATTACATACTAAAAATTACGGGGTTATTCGATCAGTGTTCACCCCTACTATAAAATATGACCTTTGCTTATATTGGCTTCAAAATACACATGGCTTTTTCGAACATTTATTAGTGCATTAATGATACCATCCCCATCCCAGTGATCCTAAACATTTTATTTTGTTCATTGAAATTTTGAATGTATCATTAAATGATATCACCCCATTTGAGTGATCTCTCTCAACCATCTATAAAACCTATGATCTTCTTGAAGATGGCAATTTTTATTCAAGCGAAATCCAAACGACGTCACTTAAGGACACATTCATGAAAACACAAGCATTTTTTTAGCATAAAACTATAGCTAACATTACAATTCCAACGCATAAACACACAACAACTCTCTCCCTTGAACTATTTTGATAATCAAGAAAGTAACAGAGTGAGCATCAGCATCTTCACTTGGGGCAGACCGGGTCAAACGCAAACGGTCCGACGTTAAAGATACCGTAGATGAGCTTGTTAATGACCACCGCAGATTTTCCCTTCCTTTTCTCTGGCTTGAGCACGGCACCGACATCTCCACCGAGGAGCTTTGAGACTTTGTTGCATTTGTAGTCCTTTGATTTCACAAGATACACACGACATCCTCTGAAACCGTAGTTCGTCACCGTCTTCGGACCCAACAATAAGAAGTACCCGTTCTTGTCCGTCTTGGTCTCTGCGACTATGTTCTTCTTGCTCTTACAAAGTAGTCTCACAACAGCACCTAAAGAAATAATAAAAAAATAGTAATATCGTTAGATTTGTTTAATAGGTGCTTTTTAACTAGTGTTTTCTTTGGGCTTCACGAAATTTCTCGGACAGACAATAAAAACAGTGATTGATGAGTGCAGAAGTAAATTACTTTTGAAACAATATTATTACAGTTTTCGTACCGATGGTCCCACTTATGCTGTGTTGAAATTTGAATTATTTTTTTTCGAAGTTTGCGTCATGATTTGATATCAAAGTACGTATTGTCTTTAAAAAGAATAAAAGTACGTATTGTCTTACAAATATACGTGTATTGTATTGAATAAATGCACATGCAGAGCTACACGTTGAGTTGTTTCAGATACGATTAATTAAATGTGTATTTATTTGCGTATGTGTAATATAAAGAATGTATGTGAAAAATAGTACACTAATACTTAACTAAAAAAATCTAACCTTCAACGGGTTTGGCGCCAATGAGTGAATCGGAAGAAGCGTATAGGCAGCTTTTGCAGAAAACCGTACCCTGAACGGCTACTAGGCTTCTGTTGAACTTTGGCGGGTAAACCGGTGGCCTCACCGGTGGCTTAGCTGGAGGGGAGATTGGTGGCTTAGCTGGAGGAGAGACCGGAGGCTTAACAGGGGCTTTGGTCGGAGGATAAACTGGGGGCTTAACTGGAGCTTTGGCCGGTGGTGAAACTGGTGGCTTAACCGGAGGTTTGAATGGGGGCTTAACTGGAGCTTTGGTCGGAGGGTGAACCGGAGGTTTAACTGGAGGTTTGGCTGGTGGAGAAACTGGTGGTTTAACTGGAGGTTTTGTTGGGGGCTTGACCGGGGATTTGGTCGGAGGGTAAACTGGAGGCTTAACCGGAGGTTTAGTTGGTGGAGAAACCGGCGGCTTGACAGGGGCATTCGCCGGTGGGTGAGGGTGGTGGTGATGGGGAGGATGTGGGTGGTGGTGGCCGTGGTGGTAAGGAGATGGAGCAGGAGCAGAGGAAGGCGTTTGGGTCACATGGTTCACTTCTTCGGTGAAAGCAGAGGAAGTGAAGCAGCAGAGTGCAAGGAGACTCACCAATACACTCTTTCCCAAGAAGCCCATGTTTTCTTTTTGTATTTTGGTTAGTGATACAAGTTCAGACGACGTTATGGTGTATTTATAGGATGAGACATCTTCTTTGGTGCCCCCAAAATATCAAAAGCCACTTTTTTTTTATTATTATTGACTCCATCAATCCTCTACGTTTCTCATGAGTTAACTAAATTTGGAATGATGAAAATACATTTAAGTGGGTGAAAAAAAAAACGAAAAAAAAAATCTTGGTTAAATTAAGTTTCAGTTCGGAAATACTGGTTTGAGTTCAGTTAGCTCAGTTTGAGAGGTAGCTTGGTTTTCAATTTCTAATTCAACTAAAATGAATCAATTACAAGAAAATACTCCCTCCGTTTCATATTAAGTGTCGTTTTAGAGAATTCTTTTGTTACAAAATAAGTGTTGTTTTTGACTTCCGATGCAAAATTTATTAATGTTATTCTACGGTTTATTTTTCTATTGGTTGAAATATGGTTAGGTGTATAGGTAATTGTGTTTTTATATAAAAATATGTAAAATTAATTGTTTTCTTAATCCGTGTGCAAAAACCTAAAGTAACACTTATATTGAAACAGAGGGAGTATGAAACTAAAAAATAATAGAAATCAGCTCTCCCGCTGCTCCCAAAGCTTCTCCTCCAAGTTACTCAGCCATCAACATCGGTGGCTTCTCCGGCCACGCAGTCGGACGATCACGTTTTCACCGACGAACATATATTTAAGCGTTAATTGAACACATAGAATAATCAATGTTAAAATCTATTTTTTAAAATAAACCCCATCCACTAATATATCTATATTTCTAATGTTATAATTTTCTCATAGATTTATGATTCTATCCGTATGTTTATTTTTTTCTTCCTTTTGCCTCATTAGGCCTATAAGTTCTCCTTTACCATTGGTATCTTTTTAGATCCTTCTTATAATTTTTATTTTATTCTATAGGTTTTCTTTAGTGTTTTGAAAAATGGATAAGACTCGATAGTCCAGCCGGTTAGACCGTGACTCGTTCTTCTAACTGATTCCGGTTGTACTAAAAAACGAGTTTGAGTTATACCGGTAAACCCGATAAAAAACCGGACAAAGTCACTAAAACCAGTAATCCATTTTTCTCAAATTCAAAATTTAAAAAAAATTGCAACTTTAAAAAAAAAATTATAAAAATATCATATTATTTTTCAATATCTCTCTAAATAAATTAGCTTCCATTATATTTTCATATTATTTTTGAAATTTTCATTTTATTTTCATAGATTTTAAATAGTTTTATAGTTATACATATATATATATAGTTATTTAATTTAAAATTAAATTAAAATTTTGAAACCCGATTGAACTCGTCCGACGATTGACCCAACAACAATACCCGGTCAATGTTTAGTCCGATTTTCAAAACATTGGTTTTCTTTTATCTTTGTGAAATTATAGTGAAAATACAGTTTCTATTATATAACAGTTTATACTTTATTTTACTAATTTTCCATTAGTTACAATACATACACACAAAAATTCAGTCTAAAGCTCCACTCTTTTTCGTTTACCCTTAACGTCCTATACAGCTCATCTATAATTAACCGCTGATACTATCATAACACATTGAGAAACTATGTAATACAAAAGTCCTTCATCTCCCAGCAAGCTACTATATTCAATTTTTTTTTTTTTTTGAATATATTCAATATTCAAATTTGAATATATCATAACTGATGTTAACAGTTTTTCTCTACACAGCTAAACAAATTACGCTTGAGTCTTTTTCTTTGCCGGTTGTCTCTATTATTATTATTATTATTATTTTTCGACGTCCAATATAATTTAGTTTCAAACGTCTAATCGATTCACGAATAGGTAAATTAGATTGTTACCGTTGGGGAAAAAAATATCTTTGTCCGGAAAGAGACATGTCACGTCACATGTCGTGTTACCTGCAAAAGTATGGGAAACATGATAGACTCGATATTGGTGGAACCCCTATCAATAATTGTTATTTTCAAGTTAAACCTCTCTTTGGATGCTTTGGTCTAACGTCTCTCTATTGATACAACACAATTATAGCCATAGATGTTAAAGATGTTTAAGTTGGATAACGCGAATATGTATAATCACATATTCACATTTACAAAGTCGACTAATCATTATTGTCGTTGGAATGATTATCTTTGCTTTTTATAGATAATGTAGAAATACGCCTGAAATTAATATGCATCGTGAACTCATGGCTACTTTGGTGTTCCACTGATTAGTCTTTGGCCTTGTATTTTATTTTTATGTACGTAATAATCAATTTCACTAACATATACAGTCTACTCCCATTTGATGAAGATATTGATAATTACTAACAAAAGGTTACACCTCTACATACAGTTATGTTTTGAATATATACGAATTATCTTTTTTTTTGTAACTATTTGGAGTTTTTCCATAGCTTTTCAATGCTCAGTTTAAAAAAGAGTACGAGAATAATATCAAAAACAGAAGAAAGCGTGAGGCTTTTCAATTTGCGACGAACAGATGAGCATTACATTATAAACTAAGTATTCTTAATAATATCTACATTTCTGCCTTTTTATATTTCAAATTCGTTTTTTTGGAAGTTCGAATACAGTAGTATAATTTAGCAATATATATATGAGTATAATTTAACATCGTTAGATAAACTTTTATAGAGTTTGGAAAAAAACATTTTACCATATAGACAATTAACCATGTATATAAAAGGTGGTCGTCTAGAACATTTCCAATAGTTTACTTCATTTTTATTTTTAAAATTTTATTTTCTTTAAAATGAAAAAATAAGTAATATTACTCCAATGGTTTGCTTCTACTTCCCTCTCGTAAAAATAATATTTCAAGTATATTATTATAGCTAGCAAGATTTAACGGATATGATGACATATTTATTAATCTGACTTGTTCCAAACCTTTTAGATAATCTATATAGAACATAGATCATGTGTTAATTGAACATGCATGATCAGAAATACACTTTTGTAGAAAGAAAAACACACACCTTGTTCATCTTGTGAGATACCATCAAACAAAATTACACATCGGAAATTTAGACAGAGAGTGTGTAATATATAAAGAGAAGTATAACTCTAATTAGTACGAGATTTTTTAGAAGAAAACCAAAAGTAAATTCATGCAGGCTTGTCTTTTACGTGCAAAGTGGACAATATTGTACTAATCGGACAATAAAGAGTTGAACATGAGCTCACAAAAAACCCAACAATTGATATCAGAGCGGTTTGACAACGATTTACAAGAAGACCAAAATACCCTTTAAATAGAAATGATACCATTCAAGTCGGAAGAGGAGGTTTGTGGCAGAAAGTAGTCAAATAATCATGAAACATTTGATGTTGTGGGAGAAATATTCTCAAAGGAAACCCTGCAAAGGGAAAACACATGAAATGAGGTGTGGTCTTTAGTTTGAGAGGGAGAATGTGAGATATCATCAAACAAAGTTCCACGTTCGAAATTTAGACAACGAGTATCTAATAAGAGAAATCCAACTCTAATTAGTACAAAGCCTTTTGGAAAGAAAATTAAAAGTAAATCTATGCGGGCTTGCCTTTAAACCTAAAATGGACAACATAGTATTAATCAGACAATAAAAAATCGAACATGAACTCGCACAAACCCAACACATCTAATAGAAGAAAACTAAAATCAATAACTTCATTGTTTCGTTTTGGAATATTTTTATGAAAATATGAATTATTCTACCTACTATATTTTTTTTGACAATGTTTCATTTGAATATTTTGTAAGGATTTGAGTATAGGTGACTGTACACAATTTTTCTCTTGCTCCAATTAATAAATTTGTGAATAATTTACAATGAGATACTTATGGAAATGAACTATTTATAGTTTTCATAAATACATATTAGTAGTCAAGATTTTACAGAATCAAATTAGTTAAATTTAGATAGTACATTTACAATATGACAACTTTTTAAAAATTAATACAACTTTTACAATAAAAACACACAACTTTTTAAAACTAATAAAATTAAAGAATAAAAAGACAAATTATTAAAAAGAATAATGCTTAAACATTTTCACAAAATTTTAAAATCCATTGTTTTTAGCATGAAAAGATATTCTCATAGAATTTAAAGCCATATTATTATGATGAAAAATACAACTATACACATTTTGACAATCTTTTCCATTCATTGCATATTGAAAAACACATATAACTACATAAACACACATCATTTGATGGCAGAGTTAAACACATCATTTCATAATTTGATAACTTTTTAAAACAAATTTCATTTTTATAATAGAAATAACTTTTAACATTTACTGAGATTTCTATTATTTGCATATGTGTTTTTAAGATGACATTTACTTTTATTTCTGTTTTGCGATTTATTTAGACACTTATCAATACCTTACATTAAAATGCTTAAAACTATTGCGATGGCTACTTATATTGGCTCCGTTTTGGGTTTATAGACTCCTAGTAAAGTTCAAAGTCTTGGGTTACTAGAACAGTTTATTACATGATTAGTGTATATGGGTTACGGTTGGTTTGGATTAGATATTTAAATATATCTATAATATAATATTAATTGAAAACGCAATCTTTTATGTATAGCGTTCACTTTTATTTTTACAAATTAACTGTCAGTTACAAAATTACTTTTAATGCATTGAAAATTATATGTAAGTGTTATTACTACCAATTATTCTTGTTTCTTTTCTCAACAAAATTTTTATTATCCTTTTAGTTTTACTTTCCTTTTCTATAATCACATTAATAATAAAAGGAAATATTTAGAAAGTGTATTACATAAATATTTTCAAAAATATAAGCACTTTTTCCCCTAAAATAACATAAATAAATGAGAGCATCTATACATTTTAAAAATTTATAGATTTGTATGTAAAACATAACTTCACAAAATAATTTGACAAAATAGAATATTTTAGATATCTGTGTTTATATATATATAACACTTTTATTATGAATATATATTTGATAACATAATCAAAAGCATAATTTTAACAACATAAACCGATAATCTAACATCATATTTTCAAAAAGAGATTTATATCTTATGATTATTTTAAAACAAAATAAATAATTCAAAAATGTGACGCTGAATCTAAAATATAAATTAATATATCTTATAATTAGTATATATTTGATTAAATTCATTAAAATTTTGTTAAATAATAAAAACTAGTAAACTAAAAAACTAAATATAATTTTAGGAAAATATCTTTACAAAAATATGAAAATTTAAACTAAATAAATTAATAAATTCTTGCATATATAAAACTATACAATACTTTATAAAAATATTTACAAATTTAATAAAATGAGCCAAAGTAAATGAAATTTAAAAATAATAATTCAATTTTAACCTAGTAAAAGTTGTTGTTCAAGTTGAAGAATAGATGCAACCCAAAATGAATATTTGAACTGATTAAAACTATTATACTTGAAATCAAATATATACTTAAGATGAGAACATAATGATACTTAATACAATCTTTTTTTTTGTATAACTAAAAATTATAGACAAATAAAATGAATATCTACCAGTATTATCTTATCTTATTTGATAAATTTTTATTCTCATGCACAAACACGAGAGAATCACCAAATGTTATCTAATTAAGCAGAAAAGTTAATTCTTATAAGTACATAGTTTTTGACAAATAAATACATAGTTGCATTGTTATAAATGTTGCAGATCGAATATTGATCTATTACTTAGTCAATCAACAATATCTTATTTCTTTTTTAATTACAGAATTATATTATTGTTTATTTTCTCTTATGCCTTATAAAATGGAGAATTTTAATTTTACCAAAAGTTTAGTATTATTTTTCAAATTTACCTCTAAATGATAATTATTATCATAAATAACCTAATTTTGTAATCAAAAGCCTAAAATAACTTTCCTAAATCATTTATAAATATTTCAGAATCATTAATAATTTCTTATAAAAAGTTTATAAATTTAACCCCACCCCTTAGATGCTAAATCTTAAACAATTCACTAAATTATAAATCCAAATTAAGATATATTTGAAAAGTGATATTTAAAAATAATAATAGCCAATTTACTGTGTTTAAACAATTTCTCTTTATAAAACCCAAATGAAATTTACATATGTAACTAAAAAACGAAGGCAAATATTATTTTTCATAAATAATAGATTGACAACAAAAATACTTTATCAAACAGATAGATATGAAAATGATGAACGATACTCTTTTCTTTTTTATACCACCTGTATATCATCTCAGAGGCTATATCAACTTCAATCACATCACCATACGAAGTCGTTAAAGCTCATCTGATCATTGGACGAACCAACGTGGTGAGGATTGGTCATGTTATCAACAGGTGGCAACGAGGAGGTTGCTTGATGATGCTGATAGAGATCGATTGGGAGGTCCATAAGATTGTTTGGGTTGGGACAGTGATCGTTTAGATTTCCGATGAGCATTGCAATAGAATCTTCTTCTTCATCTTTTGGTATGAAATCAAAAGCAATATCTTCGTAGAAGTTCATGTCGATTGCTTCCATCGACTCATCTTCTCTTCCTTCATTTGGTTTGTCTGCGTACTTTCTTATGGAGAAGTACTGTAATAAGAAAGCCTTTCGTCAAAAAAATGTATTGTAATAAGACCAAACAAAAAACACATACATAAGATGTTTTAGCAATTGACTGTATTGATTTAATATCCAAACGAAATTTAAATAACGTATAAAAACTGTTGTAAATAATTTCCATGGTTTTGAACAAAAACACTACTCAGTTAAATGCCAACAAGTCATTTACAGGTTATTAGTTACAAGCCAATTTTGTTTTGATATCAATTTAAGTACGTGAACTAATATTTCGCACATTATATTATGCCAATAACAAATATTTTGTGAGGATAAATAGAAAATTGTATACTACATATTTTTATTAAATTTTGACTTGGTCAAAAATAATGGGGAAATAAACTATCTTGAAAATTGACAAAATTTAGATATATAAAAATAATATTTTATAAAAACTACTATTTCTGATATGAGACCAAATCCTTAAAAAACAGTTTGGTAGAATTTATGTAGTCAATCCAAAAAATTGGCTGTTGAAAAGAACAACTTTTATAGAGAAAAACATATTATGTTGGTCCTTACTTAGCAAAATAGTAGAATAATTAAATGATTAAATAGCAGAAACATTTTATCAAACATAAATTTTAAATTAATAATCATAATAGTAGATCTTTATATAGATATTCTCTATCACCTTCATATATTTCATATCTTTTAAGAATCCATTTTTTTCAGCAGTACTTCTTCCGTTCCATCTCTCTTTGTTTTATTTTATATGTCGTTCTAGACTTAAAAATTTATTTTATTATAAGTATTATTTTATATTTTTAATACACATGTTTGATTTTTTATTTTTATCCCTGTTTTTTTAATTCATTAATTAATAAAATCAAATGAAACAAATTATTTATTAGCAATATAGTAGAAAATTTAATGGTTTTCTTAATAAGTGTGAAAAACCTTAGATAACATATACAATGAACATAAGGATTATATGTTTTAGAAAAAAGATGTTTCTAAAAGATACATTTTTATATTTTAATGCATGTTTGGTGAGTATTTGTAAACTTAAAAAATTGATTGTATTTACTAAATTTTTATTGGTTTATAATTATGAGAAATACTCTCTCCGTTTCATTATAAGTGTCACTTTAGATTTTTGCACACGAATTAAGAAAACAATTAATTTTGCATATTTTCTATATAAAAACACAATTACATATACACCTAACCATATTTCAACCAATTGAAAAATAAACTGCAACATAAAATTAATAAATTTTGCATCGAAAGTCGAAAACGACACTTATTTTGTAACAAAAAAAATTCTCTAAAACGACACTTAATATGAAACGGAGGGAATATATAATTAAAAAAGTATGCATTTATAGTTAAAATGTAATATGTTTTATTTGTATGTGTGAAAATTTTATAATATGCACTATTTTGAAAGAGTGGAGAGGAAGTATATTAAAACTAGGGTTTAAAATTCTTATAGTACCTTCCTTATACGGACAGCTATCATTGACAGAAAAAAGGTCAAAAAGGCAATAAATTTTTGTCTGGATGCTTAACAAACACAATTTAATGACTCACTTTTTAAATTTCCAATTTCGGACTACTAATCAATCATTATTATTTATTTAAGAGTTTTGTCTTTTTCAAAATAAAACAAGAAAAGAGAGTTAATAAGAGAGCTCACGAGATTCTTGCTTTCGTCCTCGTAGATTGTTAAAAAATCTCCAATCTCTACTCCTTTTTTGGTCACAAATTCTCCTTTAATTTTAAGACAGAAGGAAAAACATATTACAATAAAATAGTTTATTATACTTTTAAAAGAATTAATAGCTCCTTAATTACCTGTGTTTTCGAGGACATACATTCTGCTCTTGTTATTGGACCAGAACCTATGTTCACAGTAATGCAAGTTTTTTCCAATTACTATAACATTAAACCAATAAAAATTCTAACTTGAAATCATCAAAAATGAGCTTAAAATATTGTTATAACCCATTGGTAAAATAAAATGGATAATAAATTGCTTTTCTGAATAAAATTGAATTCATATAAGAGAAATGAAAACGAGACTTAACTTGTATTTGAAAGACCAATTCTGCATAGAGTCAGCATCTCTCATCTCTACTATCATTCCTTCTTTAGTAGATAGCTCCGGAAGATTTCTCTCAGCCTCTCTCTGCGTTCCAAAGCCATGACTTATTTAATGACTTTTTTATCCACTAATTACTTTCTTACTAATTTTAATTAAGACAGATAAGAGTGACATAATTATAATTTGTTTCAATATAAACACCAATACCAAGTAATATAGAACCTCTTTTCCAAAATGGTTTATTTTCGTTTCTTTCTACTTTCCCATAATGATTTCGAGGTATACCATTTAAGAGGCAACTAATTAGGAAAGGCAAATGGAAGATTTATTTTTCTTCAGACCGATTTTGGAATAAATTCATTTAAACAGATTCACTTTAATTACTAGAAATTAAATTGATTATTTCTCATGTTCTTTCATTACTGGTTACTAAAAGGAAACTATATTGAATCTAGTTAGATTTTCTTCCCTTCCTAAATTTCATCGTTGGGCCTCATTCCAAAACTTGAAAACTTTTTAATCCTTCAAACTCCAGATATCTTTAAATAAATCCATATTCTTCCTAAACTAAATATACTTATAAAAATGTCATAAAAATTCGTACTGGAGCAAACACAAATACTATAAACAACTTTACCACATTCTACATTTTGTTGTCATGTTTCATACTATATACTCTCCTTGTTTTCCGTGTTGTTTTAGAGACTGAACTTCTAATTGGTTAAACAACGAAATCGCAAAATATAGTACTATAGTATTTTTTAAAAATGGAATGAAATGTGTGAAATAATTAGAGAATATGTGGCCGCAATGACTTACGTACTTTTGTTCCACAAACCTTCTTTAAAAAAGGTGGCAGCCAAATCCTGAAACCATTTTACTCTACAGCTTTTTCCATGGAACTGAGGTTTAAAATTTCGTAGTTACGTGATTGATAACTATTTCATTAATATTTTACCTATAAAGTTTATCTTTTCTTTATACCGTAACGAAAACATGAATAAAAGAACTGTAAGAATTTACAAACCTTTGGTAGAACGATCCTCCCAAGTGATCCAACATCGCTGTTCTTCAAGTGTTTCACCAGCAAAACCCTAAGCTTCTACAATATCCAAAACGTTTGATGAAGTTTTATATATATTATATATATAAAATCTAAAATATTTAATATTTGGGACCAATAAAAGAAACAAACCTTGTTATCGAATGTGGAAAATCGATAGAGATCTTTCTTAGCAGCAATCTCGGCATTATTTTTCATGGTAAGAACCACTTGTCTGCTTGAATCAACCAGCTCACTCGAACTAGAATTAGGGCTAGAGTTGTTTCTTGATCTTACCATAGCCTTCTTCCTGTTGATCCTGGCCATCTTAGCCGTGTGTGGATCAAGGAATCCACCTCTTGCTTGTCTCAAACCGGGATTACATACCAGAGAACCGAATTCATTTCCGGTTTGTATAACCGGGATCTGAGGATTCATAGCCGCCGTCTGATCCACAGGACATGCAACGTATGAGTACAAGTGGTGAGGCTGCGCCTGATGATCATAAGTAGGGAACGTTGAGAAGCGTGAACGATTGTTGTTAAGATCCATCGAGTGTTCTTGGACAGAGTTTGCGTTAGAAGATGAAAATGGTAAGAAGTTATCCATTTTTCCCGGAGAGAGAAAGAGTTATGGATGGAAGAGAGGATCGTTGGGGAGATTGAAGAAGGAAAGAGCAAGTGAAGAAGAGACAGATGTTGGAAAAACACAAAAGAAAACGAGTCAAAAGGTTGCAGATGGTTCGATGCTTCACCATATAGGGATAACCATCTCACCACTCATACAAGGAGAGAGAGAGAGAGAGAGAGAGAGAGAGAGAGAGAGAGAGAGAGAGAGAGAGAGAGAGAGAGAGAGAGAGATGTAAATATGAATGTCAATACAGAGATATATATGTATATGTGGCGCCAGATTGGTGTTTGAATGTATATAATGATTTTTATGGCACAGAAGACCACGAGAAGGTCATTGGCTGTGTTTTAATGAGAGAGAGATAGAGAGAACTAAATCTTTATTTTATTTTTAGAGTATTGACTACAATTAAACTTATACTTTACTCCCTCCATTTCACTATAATTATTACTTTAACATTTTTTACGGAGATTAAGAATATTGAATAATACACTAATATACCTTTATTTAATACTCCCTCCGTTTTTTTATATTTGACGTTCTAGGATTATGCACATAGATTAAGAAACATTTAATTTTTTATCATTTTCTAAACAAAACCATCATTAATTGTTTACCTAACCACAATTCAACCAATAATAAAATAGAAGCTATAATATCATTGGTCATCTAACATTAATTACTAATAAATTTTACATAGAAAATTAAAAACGTCAAATAATTTGGATCAAAAAATTCCTCCTAAAACTTCAATTATAAAAAAACGGAGGAAGTACTTCCTCTGTTTCATAAAAATGTACGTTTTAGAATTTTTACGCATATTAATAAAACATGTGAAATTTGAATTACCAATGCATAATTTTCTGTAACTTACTATTTTCCATAACTTTTAGCCAATAGAATTTTAATAACTTCATAAAAATTGACAATTTATCATTAATTACTGCATTGAAAATGTAAAAAATACAATATTTTGAAACAATATTTTTTGCTAAAATATGGATCTTTTAGGAACGGAGAGAGTATATGATTAAGTAAATAATTGGTTATTCAAAAAGATAAAAGATGAATTTAATGTCCAAAATTATATTGTAATTATAGAATGACACTTATTTTGAAACAAAAAAATAAATTCAAAGTGATACTTAATATGAAACACAAGGAATATTAGACATGGAAGTATTATGAATTCAAACATTGAAAATTGAATCCTTTTGATTTTAGATATGATATAATAATTAGATATTGGGTAAATTTCTCAAATAGTCTTTTTAAAGTTTTTGTCACAAAAATATTTTTTAAAGAAAAAAAAATTGACTGGAATAGATTTTTTTTTTTTTAAAAAATTTAATATATATTTTTATTTTATTTTTAATTGTAAACCTCACCTCCAAAATTTCACCATAACTCTAAACTCTAGGTCTAAATTAGTTATCCAAAGAGTATATATATATATATATATATATATATATTTACGATTTTTAGTTTATTTTGGTAATTTTTCTTCTTAAAAACTATTTCGGTGACAAATTTTTTTAGGTATATCTTAGGATATTTCTCTATTAAAATTTGGAGAAAATCCATTCATGTTTTGTAATCCTTTCAATAGTTGGTCACTAATATTTTTCAATCTTTCTTTACATACTTTTGAAAAAAAAACTTATTTTATTTTATATTTACCTAATACAAAATATTTTAATACAAACATTAAAAAATGATAAAATCTTTCGCTTTAGAAAAGATAATTATTTGACAAGTGTTAAATTTTGTAAAATTTTCATTAGTCATATTCATATCTCGTAGAAACTCAATTAATGTCATTAATATTTGTAATTTGTCGCTTTTTACATATCTTTAAAATAACACATTCTTAATATTACTAGATTTTTTCTCCGCGGATTATATCTTCTTATTTTCTATTTAAAATATGTAGATTTTTCCCCAAATGTTTTAATAAAATATGCAAAATAAAAATTTGATGATATTAAAAGATTTTTTGTTGTGATTCTTTAAGTCAATGAATTTCAATTTATTTCTAACTATTGTGTATTTTACTGCATTTATTATTTATATTCATATGATTTTAGCTTTTTAATTATTCCTTTGAAAAGTAGTTAAATACACTTCATTTCAGATAAATATATTAATATTTGTTATAAATGTATTGTATTGCAAAAATAATTTAGACAGTTATTTGAATGATAATAATTTTTGATTATTAATCAATTCACTCAGTTACGTCTTTGAATATTGAATCGATATTTTTATATATCTTTTTTTGCTATTTACTATAATATATCCCAACATAAGCGCATTATGCTTTAAGTTATTTCATAAGAATATGTTAGGGACATTACGTGAATGATGCATATGGAAACATATTGTATTTGTTATTATGTAGAATTTAAATATTGAATCAATATTTTTATATGTATTTTTTGCTATTTTCTATAATATATCTCAACATAAGCGCATTCTGTTTTAAGTTATTTCATAAAAGTATATTAGGTACATTACGTGAATGATCCATATGGAAACATATTGTATTTGGTATTATGTAGAAGTCAACATGGCCTTTCAGTTTTGTTTGTATGCTGGAGTGCGAACTTGTAATTAAACATTATTATTTTTTATGTTTTTTAATTAGTAGAAATAAATGAGACAAAATTTAGTCTTGAAAAGCAAGAATCAAGTTTAAAATGATTTAACTTTGGTAAAAATATTCAAAAACTATCAAAACTATTCAAATGATCTTGGGTACTAGTATATCATAAAGTTGATCTTTATACAAAGTAAAGAAAGAAGGTAAATATAAAGATATCACTACAGAATATGGAGGAAAATCTAAAAATCCTAATTTACTTCACAATGAAGTGTTTCTCATAAGCACATCACTGAAGTTATAATTATTATCAACAACCATGTTTGTTTCGAGATTTTACGTTTTATCATTGGTAGTTTCTTCCATTTAAGATGACATTATCATAGAACACAAACTCTTATAATTAATATTTCAACTTGTTTTATGGGATTTTCAGTAATGACAAAGTCAAAAACGGAATCTCGTAAATAATTATTTTTACTTTTGCTTTGTTATAAATTACTTTAAATTTTGTGATTTGTGATATATATATATATATATTTATATATCTAAAAAGTATGATGTATTCAAAAATTTATACATTTATTTTACCATGCTTAACATATATAATATAGTGAAATTTCACTCCAAGTTTTTATTATATAACTATGTATTTTAATTTTTACTTTGTTAGAAGTACAAATATGACCAACTTAAATAATATACCAAAATATCAGTATCCAATATATTTTAAGAATATGTAGATAATATCAAAAAACTAGTATAAGCAAGAGAAATGAATCTAGTATGTGGCATCAATAAAATATGCGACTCAAACTCGTATATCCATTTGCATATCTATTTAAAATAGAGTATTTTTATAATAAATTTGGATTCTGTTTTATTAGTACTCTGTGATGTACAAAAAGAAAATTACTCTATTTGTAAACTAAACTTATTTTACATTATTATAGAGTGAAAAATAGAGTGAAAAATAGAATGAAGTTTAAACATTTTACTCTAAATTTTAATTCAGAATAAAAAATAGAATGAAGTTGAAAATGCTCTAAAATAGGAAGGAAACTTACTGCAATGATATAATGAGTACCTAGGTTTGTCAACTGATCTAATCGTTTTCTTAGAGCGGTTTGGTGAGTCATTACAAATATCTACCTTTCTTCGTACGACTCATTGTTATGTTTCTTTACTCTTTTGTATCAATGTGTTTCTTTTAAATACTATAAGAAACTGGTATGCACTACACACTGATTATTATTAAAATATTTTTTTATTCAGGCTAAACCTAGGTACTTATTATATCATTACAGTAAATTTCCTTCTTATATTAGAATATTTCCAACTTCACAGTATTGTAAGATAGTCAACAATTTTATTTTAAGAAAACTAACTCATTAAGTTTTGCATAATAACAAAATTTTATTATATTTAAATTACATAGCTTTTTGTTACAGGTTTTGGCGGTTACATCTCTTGTGGAGATGATCTCCACTCGTCAAAATTTGAAGGAGTATGAAATCTTTAAGATATTCCGGTAGTTATTGGCTGGTTTCCTCTACACTTTTTTCAAACAAATAATTTTCACAGAAAACTTCTTAGTCTAGAAAGGGATATTAGTTCTTTCATGCTGATGTATTAGTTCGTAGAGTACTGCAGGAGGTAGCACGTAACGTGTTGTATGAAGCTTGAGTTATATTGGAGTTCATGTATTGATTGCTTAAACTTGATAAAAAAAAGAATATATGTCTTAAGATAAATAGGTTGAGGGAGCTTTGTAAGAATTTAACACAGAATATTATTCTTAGCAAAACGGATTTTATTACTTGTATGGTAAGTAAAACATAAAGGATTAAAGAAGAGAGAGTTTCTGAGGATTATGTGGTAGATTATAGAAACGTGTGAGTCTAGTGTTTTCCTGATTAAGTAAAACTTCTAAGTTTACTTGAAAGAGATCTAGTAAAGACGTATTTCTTTGTTGAGAAATTCTTTATGTTCTTTGTGTTTATCTGTCGTAGTACTTCTTAACACAGTACCCGTACTACTCTATATCAGACCCATCTTGCATTTTCCGTTCGGGTTTAGTATGGTTAATTTGGTTTTCGGTTAATCCAATTTTTACTAGAGTAAAAAATAGAAACCACAGAGAAATTGGTTTGGATTGGTTTAGTAGGTTTTGGTTTGTATTGGTATGAGTATTGTCCATCTTCTGGTCTAACTTGATTGGTACTTTAAGTATTCAACTTTTTATTTAGATTTGTTTGGTTACTTTATATCCGATTTACTCAAAAAGACTCAAATAATTTCAAAAATACTCTTTTCTCTACAAAATATTAAATTCATATTTAATGAATAAATAAAAACATTTATAAACATACACAAAATTTTCAAAATCAACAACTGTTTATAGTTCAAAAACTAAACACAAATAGCAATGAGAAGACAACTGTTTGTCGAACCAAATATGCAAAGATTGCAAGAAAATGGAATACCTCTTGATGATCAACAAGAAGCAACATCTCGTCAAAATTCAAAAGATGCCGCTGTTACAATAGTCTTTGTGTTAGTATCCAACTAATTTGGTATGTTTCTGATTCATCTTATGTTATATGAAGACTTAAGAGGATGATGTAATTTATAGCTGAGTGAGATTAAGTCCCAATACCCTCAAACAGAGCTGGTCCTGTGTACAAGCCCATTAAAATGGGTAAAATAATCAAACAGCTAGAATCATTTTTTTTCCGATCTTTTTACATTTTAGTATTGATCGTTCAATTGCCGTCAAATTAATATATTATACGACACATGATCAACCAATCTGTATCACCTGAACGGTTGATCTCTTCCACCACTTAACCGCGATATGCATCCTAACACAAGATCGGCCGATCCAAAGATCATGATAGACCAGTCTCTGCAAAAATTTGCCCAAACTTGATTCAAATGCTCCTTTAAGCTCCAAAAATTAATATACCTGCTCCAAAACTTTAAAACACACATATGCACATACATATGCAATAAATACTCCTGCAATCTAATTGGACCAATTTTTTAACAAAAGAGATGCTAAATAGAGGTAAAAATGTAAGCCATCACTTTCCACATTTTTTGTAGGAACAAATACTATAAGAAAAAAAAGAAATAGACATAATATTAATTAATAGGTAATAAACCATGTCCTGTACGAAATGAAATGTTTTATAAAGTATTTTGTTAGGTATATACAATTTTATTTAAAATAATTTTTACTAATTACATATTTTAATGATTTTATTAAGTTAATTAAAATTATACTTTACTAATTCAAGTATGCTATATATTTATAAATTTTTAAATCAAAATATTTATAGATTTTGATATGGTATCTAATTTAAATCAAACAATATTAAAGTAGTTATATATTTTTAGTTTAAACATCTACCAAATGAGGTTTTTTTACTGATATGGTTTTATGATCTTTTAAAAAAAATTATAACAAAGAATTTAAACTATTGATCATAAAATTCTCATAGTGTAACTTTTAATTTTTTAATTAATTTATAATCATATTTAAAATTTCAAAATATAACAAATACGAAAATTTTAAATTTTATTATATAATTTGCATGACTGTTTAGTTTCTGTTTCTTTTTTATAAAGGATATTCTGGCTGTTTGATCATTTTAATAAAATAAATTATCAATTTTGTAAGTGTTTCATTTTGAAATAACACATACTATAAGAAAAATAAAATGAAATAGACATAATATTAATTACTAGGTAATAAACCATGTTCTGTACGAAATGAAATGTTTTATAAAGTATTTTGTTAGGTATATACAATTTTTTTTTACTGATTACATATTTTAATGATTTGATCAAGTTAATTAAAAGTATACTTTATTAATTCAAGTATGCTATATATTTATAAATTTTGATTTATAGATTTTTGATATGGTATCTAATTTAAATCAAACAATATTAAAATAGTTATATATTTTTAGTTTAAACATCTACTAAATGAGGTTTTTTTACTGATATGTTTTTATGATCTTTTAAAAAAAATTATAACAAATAATTTAAACTATTGATCATAAAATTCTCATTGTGTGACTTTTAAAATTTATTAATTTATGATCATGTATAAATTTCAAAATATAAAAAATACGAAAATTTTAAATTTTATTATATAATTAGCATGAATGTTTAGTTTCTCCTTTTTATAAAGGATATTCTGGCTGTTTAATAATTTTAATAAAATAAATTGAGAAAAAACAAACATGATAGAGAATAGACAAATTGTTATCTTTATTATTAAATATCATTTATTGTCATATATATATTTTGAATCACTTAAGGTAATTTCATAACTTTTTTTAAAAAAAAAGAGAATTTTTTTTTATATTACTAATTGATTTTATAATTAGTTTAATGAAAGAATATATTATATATTTAGATGAACCAAAATAATAAATGAAATGTACTGTAATTGTTTTAATAATGTTAACATATTTTTATAGTGACTCTAAGAATATTTCATATGACAACACATCAACATGGTTCTTATGTTAAAAAATTTCTCAATAATATATAAAGAATTAAAATCCAGAAATAAAAATGAAATAACTGTTAGTTATAATAATGTATTTATGAAACTATAGTATTTAAGAAATGTTTTACCAAAAAAATAAATAAAACAATTGGTTTGATATATCAATTAATATTTTTTTTAAATATATAAATACATAAATAATATGATGTACGGATATTTCAATTTTATTTTCCATATATAAACTAGTTTTTAATAAAATCATACCAAAATCGTGTTCTTATAAATGTTAAATAGATATTAAAAATCATTAGTAAAAATAGTATAATTTTTAATTATATGATTTTAAATGAATGAACTTATGAATCAAAATACTAAAAGAATTATATTTTTAAAATATTTTTTACAATGTTTCATTTTACTATTATAGTATTGTTTAACATTAGTGTTTTAATTTTAAAATAAAAGACTGAGGGGCCAAAAGGATTTCGCCGCTTCTAGTTTACGGCTCTGCTCCCAAATCAGTCTTCAAAATTCCGTTGTTTAACTCTAAAAAATAAGTCAAAACTAGAAATTAACAATCTATACGAAAGTCAAAATAATTTTAATAGAGATGCATTCCCATGCAAGTGGATGTCACTCAACCATTATATTCCATCACGACAATACATCATAGTCAGGGCCGTGCCTGAGAAACATTGGCCCAGAAGCCCGAATTTTTTTTTGGCCCTTTCTCTTTTTAAAAATTCTATAAAACTAAAAAACGCAGTGCCGGAGGTTTGAACATGTGTTCTCTACAATACTAAGAATTACTGTTACCAATAAAGCTAGAAGATATTTCTGTTAAAATTGGCCCCATAATTTTATATATTGGTTCCGGCCCCGAAGCACATGCTTCACCAGCTTCTATTCAGGCACGACTCTGATCATAGTCTGATCTAAGAAAACCATTCTCTAGATTTTCCACCTCTTCTTTCAAATATATATATATATATATATATCGATCTCATTAGAAGCATATTTAGCACATCCATTCTCTTGTATCCAACATTTGTATTTAAATCCATATTATGTATAACCCTTAAGAGCCAATATTGAACCGATGATATAAATTCATGAAAAGCCAATTTGAATCAATCCATGTCCAGTAATGATCATGTACCAGTCGTTGGAGCTACCAAAAAATGTTGTGAAAGAAACACACTGCTTTAAAGAAGAAAGTATATTCCTTATGTTTGCTTTCTGTTTCACATACATCTTCACGATCTCCCTATTTGCTGTCCTTCGAGAATGTGGCTTGTACATATTCACTCAACTGCTGAAATGTCTCCATACAACACTCTCAATGAATAAACGGGGTAACTCACCCAAAACAAGCATCTCATTTAACGCCACCTATTTGAAAACACAATTGTATAATCTTTTTATTGTCCTGACGCCAATTACTATGTTTAACAGCTTAATGAATTAATTATCGTTGAACTCATGAGTTAAACACACATGAAAAACAAGTTATGATAAGTTAATAAAAACATCATATTTCACCGGCTAAAGAAACTTTTCTCATAATGATTATTTTCAAGCAACTATACCAACTTTCTCTACATTTAGTCCACCAAATATCATGAACTAAATGACCAAGCATGCTCAAGCATAAATAACAATCCATGTGAAGAATTTTAATGAAAATTTCCTAATTGTTTGAGACTAATCAGACATATAAGCAGAAACATAAATTAAAAAGACATAATTGATTCAAAGAAATATAATAGGCGTTCAAAAATAATCTTTCATCCTCAAAGCTCCAAAACATAAAATTATCTTTTATAATAAAATATAGCCTAAATAATGACTCAAAAAGTAGATATATGTCATGGTTAAATTTTACGCAGAACCAAATTAGAAACCCAATTCTTTTTCTCCTATTAAACTGCCAAACCAATCAATTTTCCTGAAAACATGAATAACTTTTAATTTAACTGATGGATCAAGTCAGTGGCATTAGAAAGCAAAATCAATTCTCTATCTTGTGTCAAAATTAAGCTTTATCCATCGGTAAAAAGTACTCCATCCGTTTTTACATTTATAACGCATCTGCATAGTTCTAAATTTTAAATTTTCTTTTGCATCCAGTTCAACTTATTTTGTTTCACGTATACCTAAAACCTATAAAGACTCGATAAAAAACAAAAAGACTATACACACATATTTTGACTCGATGAATGATTTAAAACATAGGTTATAAACTAGTAAAAGTACCAACATATCACGGTTTTCATTGTTTCATGGTTTCGTGGGTTAGCACTTCCGCTTCCTCCCCTCTCCGTTATGCGCATAGCCACTAATGACCATCACCAAAAGTTTTCTCCACCACCACAATATTTAGTGGGAATATATGTTTCTTTGAAAAGAATAGTGTTTATATGGCTTTGGTTTTGATCTTCAACCCATAATCCATATTTACAAAGATTGAGATACAACAACCATTAACCGGGGCAGGCATATTCAAAATATCCCACACTTGTCTCATCATAGGACATTCAATTAAGATATATTGTAAAATCATGACACTTTGTGCAGTCGTGTGATAAATTGAATTTTGATCCATAAATTATCCGCACAAAAATGATAAAAGCCCATGTGTCCAAACAATACCGACCCAAATGTTTGACGAATAAATAATCTCCAACTCATTCACGAAAATCATTGCTGAGAAAATGACATGAAGAAACTGGTAACAAACTTGTGCCCACTTTACAAAGAAAACCTCACTAAACTCCAGGTCTGGACCAAAAATTGTGTTCCTATATATAGTCCGTTGTAATATACATGGAACCATGAGTTGTAAGGCTTGTAGCCAAAATGCTAGAGAACAAAATTATCAATATGACATATATATATAACTCTATACGAGCAGTATATCTTATATGAATAATCTAACATGTTTGTTCGCTTTGTCGGTCTAAGTATACTAATTGTATTCATGAATCTCCCAAGCCAAAGGACATTTTCCGTTTGGACAATTCAAGTCATCCACATGTACATTCGTCCCATATCTGTCGTGATAATAATATATTTATAATATTACACATAGACATGCACCCAAAAGAACCGTAATAACATAACTCATACGTGAATAACCAAAGTTATAACAACACAAAACAACATTCCTCCCTCTGCTTGTATACCCAGTGAAAGCCATACCAACGATTAAATGTGAAACAAAAAAAAAGATATAAACTTGAAAAATTGTGAGTTCTCCGGCCCCATGAGAAACTCAAATTAACCCAAATATACCCTCCTAATGCCAATGAAAAGAAACACCAACCCATGTGGTGGACCTTAGAATTACATAGATGGAAAAAAAAGATGATGAAAGTCAGGACCATATTATGTACATACACATATAATTTACCTTCTGTGAGCTTAACAGTCGACCATAGTAAAACTTGAACCAATTTTGAGCCCCTTTTGTTTTTCTTGAACAACGCGAAGGAAAATGATGGAGATGGTGAGATGAAGAGGATCCGAGGGAGATTTATAGTGGCCAAGATCAACATTGCCCCTGATTTTATCTCTCTGATCCAAGCTTCTTCTCTCATCTCAAAACACAAAAGAAAAAAAAGTGATAAAGATAAAACCCTAGCTAGTTATAACCAATACGTTTTGGTTTATATCAAGGAGGTAAGGGAGGATCCAACGATATTATTTGTTGGATCAAGCCATCCTCCACTGGCAACACTTGCATTATTCCAGATGTTGTTGTAGCTTGAAGGATCTAAAGATGATGATGACATGAACCCATTAATGTTCCCGTAGATCTCATCAAGCTTCCCTTCTTTGTTCACATCTTCATTGTTACCTCCAACATGAAGATCTTGAAGTGATGCTAGGGTTTGGAGATGGGACTGTCCCATCATCTCACCACTATTGTTCATGGGCTTGTATGGATGCTTGAGAAGAGTAGAGGAAGAGGAAGATACCGAAGATCCAAATAGACCCGTGGGAAGAAATGGTTTGTTTGTTGTAGAGTTGTTGATGAAGCTACCATTAATGGTTTGGTCATGACTCATATGATGTGGAAGCCCTAATCCAAGAGATCTAAGACCATTAAAACCAGATGAGAGAAACTCACCCTCTAAACCACTCGAAGTCTTTGAAGGATCACTGAAACGGCTTGGAAGCATTGGAAGATTATTACAACTGTTCACATGGTCTGATAAACCATAGAACAAGGGATGATGATTCATGGAAGGGACATGTGAGATCTCATGATGAAGATTATTAGGGGATGAAGAAGTCGTCGTCGAGGCCGTGGAGGTGGCGGCTGCTGTTGCTGGCCGCTTCACACGTTTGTTCTTCCGGTAGCTACCGCCTACGGGAACGTTACGGAGGGTCCCACCTCGTGTCCAATACCTTTTGCAAGCCTTGCAAAAGTGCCGCGGCTGAGAGAGGCTGTAGTTGTTGTAGTAACAGAACTTTGTGTTCGAGGAATCGCAACGAGGGCATTTAAGTTGCGGTTGCGGCTGATGAGACGGAGCAAGGATCATGTTCTTGCTCTGCATACTCGCCTGAGAATAGAGGGAGAGAGAAAGGATTTTTAGATCGTGTGGTTTAACTTAAGGCAAGAGAACAAAGAGAGGACAAATATATATTATTCGGATCCAAAAGCTAAGAAACAAAAGATAAATGGGTCAAATGTTATTTAGAGAGAGAGAGAGAGAGACCGGTTGATTTGTATTGGGAGAGTTGATGATATGCATCTTCTTCTTTTGGTCACAATTGCCAAATATATTTTTCTTGATTAAGCTCTTTTGATCTTGTATTCTTTCATTGTTTCTTCACGTCTTTAAAAGAGAATCCTTTTGAAACCAGCAGTGTATAGACAAAAAGCTGTTGGCTACTGAAGCTATTATTACTGTTTTAAACTTTCAAAGATTGCAGAACAAAGATTCTTGACAGATGTTTTTAAGCTCCTTATTTTATACTGTTTTATTTGTGTCACTATTCATTAACTTATGTATATATAGATGTCACTAGGGTTTTCTCTAGTTTTAGTTAACATATAGCTACAGGTAATTAACTAAGATTTGCTACGGAGATGTTCAAGATGCCTCTGTACTAGAAGTGGTCCTTACACTGGCTTAGTTTTACTAAACTATATATTAAATATCGACAATTTAAACATCATTTTCTGTAGAAGTTTGCAAATAAACCAAATCCAAAACCCACGATAAGAATAAATCAATTCGAATCCAATATAAATACTGAATGAGCATTTTTACAATATTTTGGGTTATGAGTTTTATTCGAACTAAACCTGAATGGATATCCAAAAAATCCAAAATTTGAAAATTTCAAAAGAACTCATAGTAAACTCGAATAGCCAAAATATTATTACATGAATAATAATTCAAATACTTAATTTAATAGTTATTTTTGGTGCTTTAAATATTAAAGTTTTATGTTTTGACAATTGTATTTAAATTTAGTTATGAATACGTTTGTTTTTGGTTTAAACAATGTGTCTTCTAAAGTTTAAATAATGTTTGTTATGTTAATAGAGTTGTTGTTAGTAGATACGACTTTTGAATCATTTACTCAGCTTTTGTTAGTGATTGTTTTAAAAAAAATATGGAATTTGTGAGCTTAAATGTATAGTCTATATAGGTAACCGAAATCTGTTATAGAACCAAACCGAAAGTTAAAATTGATTCAACCAAATTTATGATGTGTTACTATATTTGAACTGTATCCGATGAAACACGAACCAAATCCGAACGAACTTAAGAATATTTGAATAGGATCAAATGTCATATTCACGAAAAAACTGAAACCCGATTAAACGCGAACTGGACCTTATTGAACCAAAACCAAATCTGATTGGCACCTAAATTCCCATGACTAGAAAAAATACATGAGTTTCTGTATTTTTAATTAAACATCATTGTTTAAAACTCAGAAATAGAAAACAAAAAATCTGCGAGTATTTGTTTAGAAAATTTTGCTGCCCAATTACCATCTAATAATTTCAAAAAAAAAAATGACTAGGAAAATCTACATCGATCGTCTAAAATCTATCAATCCCTTGGAGAGAAAAATATCCATCCAGAAATTATTTTGAATAAATTGAAACAGAAATTTCAAGACCAATTGTTAAAAAATTGGTAAAAGAAATAGTATACCAGTATGATCTGCCAACTTTGGGTCCTCCCCAATCTGGATTCGAAATCGTCTTTCGATATCTTATGGTCTCCACCATTATATGTACAACTTGTCATCGCATGTTTGATGTATTGTTGTACTGCCTTTCTTTCTTGAGTTGTCACTATTATGATTTAACACAAATATATAAATATATAATGATGTTCAAATCAGTAAAACAACACGTAAGAATTGGCAGAAACGCTCATAGTTTGGTGGAGCTTATTTATTTAGTATTTGGATCCCAAAACCGATCATATAACAGAAAAAAAGAAAAAAAAAAGACTGAACATAAAATTTATAATGGATCATCTTTAGTGTGAGAGAAGTCCACTTTCTATCGCTGCCGATTTCATTATAATCGATTTTTGGATTTTGCGAGTTTTTCTTCTTTTTTTGCAGAAAAAAAAGTCAAAGATATGGTAGGCAAATGAATGCATGGCCAATCATGGGTAAAACAAAATTGAAACATTCGTCTACAACCTCCAAAAATTTTGAAAAATTTACAAAGATATAAATTCCTAAATTTATATAAAATATTTTCAAATCTTTAATAAATCGCATATAATCTCAAAATTTTAGGATCGATCATAAATGAATACTTGTCTAAACTACTAGGAATACGTATAAGGTACACTTAGAATTAAATAATAATTAGCAAATCCGTATTTATAATACATGTCATACCGCTTTCATTTTCTTGTAATAGAATCCAAATTACTTTTAATAAACTAAAATTTTTATCTACTTTGTCCTCAAATTCATTTTCTTATTTTGACGAATTACTTTTAATTAAATAAATTTCTTATCTACTTTTCCCCCAATTAAATTCATTAAAGACTTAGAGATCTCTATGTTCACGTTTGATCAATTGCCTTTGGGTTTTGGTGCTTGTACACAAGAAGCTTACACATCTGAGATACTCGAGCTAGCACTTTCTCGTCCTAATCACCATAAATATATCATAAGGAAAAATAATCCAGTTAGCTCTTTTAACTCCTATCATACATTCATTGTAAGGAAGTATCTGAAATAATATATTATGTTCAAACAAAATTAAAATATGTTGTTAAAAATAAAATAAAATGTCTAATTACAAGTAACTGATTTTTATGAATAGTGATTCAACCACTAGCAGCATAAACCATTTAGCTACATGTACTAATCATGAAAAGTAATTATATAAATATTATCCAATTATTTACTTAAAGAGATTAAATGTAAATATCCATCTTATTAAAACATAATCATCATATGAAAATAACATTGCATTTACATGACATATTACGAGAAGTGTCACTGATTCTTTAACTACAACTAGAAATGTCATCAAAGATATTTTGGTCATTATTTACAAATTAAACATTTCAATAGAATATGCCAATACACATGAGATTATTCTACGATTAATGATATTCTAAATATTTATTTCTTTTTCTATTACTATATTTTTTATAAAATCCCTTTATAATTTTTATTATTTAAATAACTAATTAAATTCATAGTTAATATTAAAATATTAATTCAGTTATACTTTTATTTTTCTTAAAACAAAAAAAAATCTATAATATTGACATTATCAAATAGATAGAAAAACTATTTTAATAATCATTTATTTAATTTTAAAAACTATGTATTATGACTAGAAAATCCAAAAATTTGAGTCTATTCTATTTTTTAACCCTTGTAGTTTTAGCTTAAAGATAGATGAACATTTTATCACTAAATATTTTACTGGTATAAAAATGGAAATAGAAAATAAAAGTTTAATTTAAATTTTTATTAAATTTAATTTTTTAAAAGAAAATAATTATGCATTTTTAAATCGTGAATGAGAATCTAATTAAGTTTATATGATCAACTTCTAGTATAACTCTCTCTACACCAAAAAATCTTGATTGTCTTAGTGGTCAAAATAATTTTTTATTTTAAAAATAAATTATTATGTCCTGTTTAATACTTCTCTATAACCCTAACTTCAATTACTCAACTAAAATATGAATAGTGTTGTAAAAACGAATGTATGCATAATATAATAAAACTAGTTTTTAACATCGACCGAATTGTCAATTACATCATCATATAATCTAAGGAAATAAAATTTATCATATAATCTTTATTTTTGTTTGATATGAAGATGAACAACTTCACCAAAATCAGTTCTAAAAATAATTGGTTAGACAAACAGTTTTGCATATATGACATTATGATAGATGAATTTTACGGCAGCACACATCTACAAGGAGTGGCTTACCAGTTGCACAAATTTTTGTAAGCTTTGCAACCAATAATCTAAAATGAATTACATCCTCTAGAAGTTGAACCCATGTATGGTATAGAAACCTAATAAAAGATAGTTGATAAGAACAAATATTTAAGCATGTTGTAAGTAAATATTTTCATGAACCAAAGCAAATGATATATCTTTTATATAGTAATTGAAAAACAATTCTAAGTTATAATATTGAGTACAATGTTTAAGTGTCAATATCACAATTCTTCTCATAGAAAAAAAAATTGAGTTACTAGAAATACTACTTGACAACTATCATATATTCCTTTCGTTTCAGTATAATTCATGTTTTAGAAAAAAAAATATTTCTAAAAGAAACATATTTCACATTTTAATGCATATAATAATGATAAATTGTAAACTTCAAAACATTAATTATTTTTATTAAATTTTGATTGGCTAAAAATTAAGATAAATAACTAATTAGAAAAAATAATACATTTATTAACATGTGTTTTTGATATGTGTGAAAACTCTACAACATACATTATTTTGAAACGGAAGGAGTATAATATATTGACCATCTATTAATCAAACATTCACAAATATTCTTTTCTTTCTTTAAATATAAAATTCCCTGATGTGATTTACAATAAATATGACAATTAATAGTATGGAATAATGAAATTTGATAATAATTTTTATATCTTCTATAATATTTGTTGATTAGATATTATTAAAATAAATCAAACAATTATATTGACTATATAATAAAATTTAGATTTTTCGTAATGTTATATTTTAAATTTTTAAAAACTGTTAAAATTTACATTGAAAAAATTATAATGAATTATTTAAAAATTTAGGTGTAAGAAAATGCAAATGATCATAAAGATATGATATTCATCATGTATATATAATCATTATGTCAAATTGAAATCCTCTATATTATCGTCGAATAGAAACTAATCGCTTTTTCGTTTATCTCGCCAACAATTTAATATCTTTTGACCAAAAATATTAAAATCAACCCATTGCATCTTAATGAACCTTTAAAAATAGATGCAAGTCCATAACGAATAAGACTTAATATAATTAAATGATTCAGTGTTATGATATTGACGTGGTGGGTTGAGAAGAAAATAAATATACTCATCTTATTCATTTATAAATAGATCATATAAATATTTTTTAGAATCAAATTTTACCCCACATAAAATCGGATTTTATCCTAGTATTTTATTGTTTATGGAAATGTTCTCTTGTGCCAAACCCTAGTTTTATCTTAACAAGAGCTCAACTAGACAATCTAAATGTAGACCTCTAATCGATTAACTTACATTAAAATTAAAGTATATATATTGAAAATGTAAGAAGAAAAAGATAGAGACAATAAAGGAGAATGTAACAGGTGAATCTTTCAGAGAGATCGAGGAACATCACACATCACGATAAGTGGCATTCTTTTGCATAATATGGAATTAGAGTGAATCCCTAGACCCACACACCTTATTAATCCCACTTCCTACTCTTTATTAGTAGTATAATTTATGCACACTCCAACAATCATATTATATACGCATGGAGTATCATGCAAACTCACTGTAGTTTATACGCGTCGGTTTGAATATTATATGATACTCTCACCCTATAATATTACTAGCTGCACCTTTCGACATGTTAGTAATAATTCAAGAGACTACTTATAATATTTTAGTAAGGTAGAGAATGTTTAGAGATAATTGATATGCTCAAGAATGATAACAATATTTTAGTAAGTTGAGAAGATATAGAGATAAATATAGTTTGTTAAAAATCAATGTCTAAGTTTCCACTCAAAGGAGATATCATATGAGTTATTTTCATACATATTGATTGACGTCGGTTTGGGTGATTACGATAGTATTGGATACAATCATGCACACTATTGTCCAAGCATAACTGACATAACTGAGACTTTAAGCGTAATAGATCAGATTATCACATCATTACAAAGTCATGAATAGCATGAGAAAATAAAATACAGAACCTTTAAGAATTAAATAAGAAGTCGGGTTAGATTAGATTAGAGTGACAAGGAAACAAATGAGAAGAAGGGTTTCGAGAAATGAAAGCTCCAAGAGGAAAGGGACAAAAGAGAGCATAAGTGCATGTGATGTTCCATCTCACTGACTGCCAACTCCAAATGGGTTCACGTTTCCAATCTTACTTTATTCTCCCTCGTCATTTTCCTTACATTATCTTTGCTTTCCTTACTTTAGTTTTTTTTTTAAAAAAATACTCATAGAATTAGATCATAGGTCTATGCATCGAAACTAATTCATATCACGTCTTGCTGTATGTTTGCAATTTTAACAGCAAATAAAAGGTCGATGAATTATTTTCCTACGAAAACTATCATATAGTATTAAATGTCTCTCAAACTATGATTGCATCCCATATATCCCAAATTCAAGGTTCAAAATCCGTATTCCCACTGATTAAAAGTTTAAAAATTAAAACTCCCTTCCGGAACTAACATTTTTAAAGTTCCAGAACTCGTAGACCTTCATTGGTTTAAAGATGATTTAATGTTTTGTAATCAAACTCTAAACCTTACAAAATTATTTTAAAACCATATTGATACCCTTTGGAGAGTCAGCCAGCTATAGTTAAAAGGGTATTAAGTTGGTTTTAAAATTTTATTTATAAGGTTTATGGTTCGATTATTAACATTAAACGAATTAGAATAAACGGTCTATGTGTTTTAGAGTTTTCAAACTTTAATTTTGAGGGGTTTGAAGTTTTGAACTTTTAATCTGTGGAGATACAGATTTTTAACTTTTAAATTCGAGTAATATATATAACGTGTCATAGTTTGGAAGACATCTATGACAAATCTTGTGGAGAAATAACCCATCAAACCCATTAATAAATAATACTAAAGAAATCATATTTCAATTAACATAAAAAAACATTGTACCAAAAAATATACATTAGAGATTAGCGTTATTAGAGAAAAAGGGACTTGCATGTACAAAGGACTTCAACAATGTTTTCTTAGGGGAGGGGGAGGTTAGATTAATGGAATAATATGAAACAATTATTTTACATTAAAACTTAATGAAATTATGGGTTCAAATGATACAATAAATGAACAATGAAAATGTCAATTAGTAAAATACAGCTATGTAGAATATCGATTTTGAAATTTGTGTGACTTAAAATTATTACTCAATTTGAAGATCGAACAATCTATTTTGTTTTGGATAGAGAATAATTTATGCATACAAAATCTGAAGTCCAAGCTAGGTGTCTTATTCCATTACCTTATGAGTAAGGTGTCAAAATGAGTTAACTCCCCTAAATTCAACTCAGCTTATGATGAACTTAAATTATCAGTCAACCGACGCGTTTATTCTATGAGTTTCAATATTTAAATTCAAACTCAAACAATCTTGATCACAAGTTAAATGAGTTATCTCGGCGATCTATTAAACTAAATATAAATAAATATAACAAAAAATAAAATATTAAATTAATTTTTAGAACATAATCTAAATTAAATAATAAAAATAATTTCCAAATGTGAAAGAAATCACCTAATTAAAATCATTAATTTTGTGTAAGACACAATGACTTAATATTTTTTATATAAGAATATTTTAAAATTTAAAATATGATTAAAGTGTAATTTTTCATACAAAGTCTTAGATAATTTAAAAAAAATGTTCACATTTTACTTATATTCATCTTTTGTAGTAAGAATATATGTAAACAAATATTTCTAATATACATATAGATAGGTATGTGTAATTTTTAACTTTAAAATATCAAGTTCATGTTAATTAAAGTTCACTCATGCCAAATCATGAATTAAATTAAACTCAACCATTAAATTTATTTAATAAATAAACTTTATGAAAAATCAAGCTGAGCTGTATCCATCTTATGAATTCACTATTTATTTTGACACTCCTAGTCAACTTTGGTGTGCTACTGACCAAATTTAGTCTATATGACTAAAACACAAATTAAATAGTAAGAGGACTTTTAAATATTTAGACCCCCAAAAGAGCCAAAACAATTTACAACCCTTATGGCTATGGTAAACCATATAACATTTTCATATTTTGTATTAAGAAACAGGAACAGCTAGAAACACCTATTCAAGTTCATGAGAAGAATTAACTTGAAACTTTTTTGTTTCTTTTGTTTTGCAAGGTCAAGACAAACGTACTCCTTGTAATAGTCTTCTTTCTTGGTAATAAATTGTTCTTACTATATCACCAAAACTATATTCCTAAATAAAAATTACCAACAGAAAAGGAACAACTAACTCTACGTTACACATACATATGTGTAGTCTATGTATGTGCTAATTAATAAATATTATTTTTTATAACGACCATGCATGTGGGAGGCAGAGTGAAAACAAAAGGGAAAAGCAAAAGCATTTGCATAGGGAAACTAACGAATTTTGTAGAACTCAAGGGGATTTTCTCTTCTCCCCCAAACGTTCCCTTCTGTATTTAAGTTAATTACTGCAAAATATGAAGTCTTTTTTTTTCAGTCTTTATATAACTATTTTTCTCAGATGGTTAATTTTTTATTCCCCTGAACTCGTTCTTTTTTCTCGAATCTAACAATGTTACTTGTCTTTCTCCAGAGGGCTCTTTTCCTTATAATAATTGCTTTGGCCAAAAAGAGGAAAATATTAATATTTTCATTATTTTGTGTTTTTTCACCGAAAGTTCTCACAGTTGATTGGCAGTTGATTTTTCGTTTCCTTTGCATCACAGATTCACAATCAATATTAAAGTAATGTTTAGTTTTAACACCAAAACAAGAAAGGAATGTTTAGTTTTGTTTATATCCAAAACTGCGAATACAAAGACAAAGAAAGGAATGCTGTTTGTACATAGTTTTTTAGTCTTTTAGATGGTGGTAAGATTGAAGAAAGAAGGAAAATATTTTAATATATAAGAAAGGGAGGAGGCTTTTTATTTACTTTCAAAAAATTACAAAAAAGCTTTTAAAAGCAAACAAACAAAATATGTAGAATGATCAATAGAAGTTTATTAAACATTGTTTTATTGGCGCTTAAAGAAAATCTACACAAAAATAATTGGTAGCGAATTACGTTATAAAATGATGTATCTAAATTTCAATTATTTTTGTGGCCAGAGTGAAATCTCCAAAGATGTGAAACAAACTGTTTTTTTTTGTAACTTGAGATGTACATGGTTTATGGAGTATTGGAGTTAATCGCTTGATATACAGTGATTCACCTCTCAAAATCAAGGGGTATTATATGCAGAAACATTGAGACATCTATATTATTTTGGAAACACATCTACTTTTAGTGTATGACATCTTAATAAGCTAGAAGCCTTAAGTCATATAGTAAATTAATGTTAGAGAAAGATTAACACATAAATCCGGCTCAATTAAAATTCCATTTGTGACAGACTATTGAACAAATCTATAATAACTCATCTATAAGGTTCAACTATTTTGTCTCAAAACTGCTTTGAGTTCGAGATAGTGAGTTTCATATCATGATAGTGGTCAATACCAAGCCTCCTTATGGTCAAACGGTTACTCAACAACTCGAGATTCATGGAGCAAGTCACTACATCGCGGAGTTGCTGGATCGAGTTGAACAAGATTAAAGACAAGACAAGTTCATCATTTGAGAAACACGACATTTCGAGTTCACCTAAACATCTAGATATACTCTCTTGGAAATGTATTATCCATTAGGCTTTTTCTTTTATATTTATCATATTCATTGTCTATCTAAATCCAGTTCGAACAAATTAACTTACTAGAGATCTGCTTATACAAGTTTTTACTATTGTTTTTCTAAATCTTATAATTTACTTAAATTTTGATCCTAGACTCATCATCTCAAAAACACTGCTACAAAAACATACCATTTATAACGTGGGAAACCGTTCATCGTGTCAACTTGGCTTTAATATCATTTTAGGAATTCAGATTAGAGATGCAAGAGATCAACATCTCGACTAAGTCGATTCTGATGAAGCCAACAATTGATATTGGAGTTCCTCTGCTGTTTGGTACGTTGAGATTTGACTTATATTCTTCATTTAGGCCATCAAGAGTGTAATATGGAGATTGAGATTTTCATGATCTAGATGCTTTCTTCCGCACCGGTAATAAACGGTTTAGAGCATACATATGATATCTTTCTCACTATGAATTTGGTGTAAATTACTATCGTATAAAACAAAATCATGTTGCATAAAGTATGTTTATGATGGAAAGAATCAAACCATTGAGAAACGATCGGACAACGTCATGTGGTATGAGACCTTCAATCATTCCAGGAGAACATGCTGTGTGTTCAATCCATGTTTCGGTTTGTGTTTGGCAACTTTTTTAGGTCTTAGTAAATATACGGCTATTTCATATCCAACATATAGCGATTCGTTCAATTATATACGATTTCTATGACTATGTAAAAATATACTTTTATTTTCGAAAAAATTCAATTAACATACAATTTGTTTACATTTGGCGAAATCATACACATGTTACCACACAATCTAATTTTATTGACGTAGTATCTACGTCAGCTAATTTTGCTGACGAAGATGCCATGAGTCCAATATATTTTTTAAATAAAACAAAATAGTAGTTTTGTAAAAAATAGATATAAGAGTTTATAAATTTTTATTATATAATAAAATCAACAAAATTAATTAAAAAATAAATTTAATCTTATAGAAGAGATATCTTCGTTATAATATTTTGATCATATCACAAATATCGTCCTTATAAGAGTTTTGTTTGTGTTATAATGATTCAAATTTAATGGTAGTGTTCGTGTTGCTCTCAATTAATTTTGGTTGTTTACATTTAGTGGGACTTATTGAACCAATGATTTGAGAGAATTCAAGATTTAAGAAAATCTGAGATTTGAATGATTTAGAAAAGATTTGTTACAAGTTTTATGGGTTTTTGAAGAAATATCAGAGTTTTTGTTAATTTTTTAAAAATATTTTTATTTTTTAAATGACTATAATTTGATATTATTACCGCTTTATGAAATATATAAAAATATTTAAAATTTCAAATAATTTTTATTTTTTTATTTTCAAACAATTTGATTTTCTTTTTAAAAATGTGAAAGAATTTTCTTGTTTAAGAAAAAATCAAATACCATCATAGGAGGTGGTATTTCAATTTGTTATTTTTTCACTGTAAAGGATCATCCAAACTCCACCAAATCTCATTTGATAGATTTTATTGAAAAAATCCATATTTTCCAATAAGCTAGAATTTGAAAGGATTTTAGCAAATGACTTATCGAATAAGCTTGAATTTCATATGAAATTTGTAAATGTTAGATACAATAAAAGGGGATTTGAGAAAAAAAAATCTCTCAAATCTTTGATCCAATAAGACTCCCAAGAATTTAGGTTAACATATCATAAAATTTTGGGTTGACGAGCTATTTCTCCAAAAATTACTATTGTATAACACCAAATGTCTCTCAAAGTATGCCGTCGTGCTATTTATATTATCCACAAATCTTGCTTTTCTCACAGTTTCTGAAAACGGAGTCTAAAATCTCGAATCTCATAAAATAAATCAAACAAAACTATACCAATGCAAAGTCATATCCTACCAAACATAAGTCTGAGTAGAACAAAAACCCAACTCAACATTCCAAAACTTAAATACCTAAAAGAATAATCGATTCTTGGCTTTTTCGATTTCGATCTTTATATTTGTGGGGAAATATGGATGAAACTTTAAAATCATGGGAAATAAAGATTCAAAACTTTATTCTTAAGGGATAAATAGCATGAAGTCATACTTCCAGAAACATTTGGTGTTATATAACAGTGCTCGTGGGAAAATAGCTTGTCTATTTTTAAAGTCTTAACACAAAACTTTTCGCATGATTACATAACCAATCTCAAAAATTCTATACAAACACATAACCAAGATTAACATAAGCGTAATTGATAGAATCGTAAAATTATAAAAATATATATTTTTAGAAGATTAAATATTATTTAATTAATTTGTGTTAATTTTACTAAATAATAAAAATGTATAAGACTGTCAAAAAAATATAATCGTTTATATTTTCTAAAAAAATATTTTTATAATTATTTTATTTATTTTTAAAAAGTTTATTTTACATGTGCATTTTGTCAATAAATTACGCTTACATATTTTCTATGTCTCCAAAATAGGTGATGTGATAGCTTTATGGGAGACTCGAGTATGGTTTTACCATAAATAAATAGTATGATATATTATTTGATTCTTTTAAAAAATATATAAAGTCATATAAATCGATAGGAATTGAACATGTACCATATGTTTATATGAAATAACCGTTTTCTCACAAATATAATAACATCCGGAGCTGCAATCTCTACTTTGTAAATCTTCTTCCTTAAAGTTGCAATTTCATCAGCCGGAGAGAGGATTTAGCAACAACTCTTGTCTCTAATTTAAGAAAATTATGGATTTCGATCTCGAACTTCTTGAATTCAAATATACATATATATATATTATATAAAAATAGCCAACCTAAAATATAATCTTTGAAGAATGAGTTATATAGTTTTCGGTTTCGTTTCAAAATCAGATTTAGCCTCTAGGAACGGTTGATGCAAGAAATATAGAATCATAGGTAACAAGATTGATAAACCGTTGCAAACGCTATGATGAGTGTTTAAATATGTTACAAGCAGAGGAATCCAGAAACAATACCAGCACACTGTAATCTTTATCCATAAGTTAAAGGAGAAAATGAAGACACAAACCCTGCAGAGAAGGCCATTCTGTCATAATTTGCTTGGGATCACGTCACGGGAAAGCTTGGTCGGCTTTACAAACATCTCTTGGGATTCTGCAATGAACTTAGCAAACTGCGATCCTTTCTTTTGTTTGTTATTACCATCTTTGAGTAACTTAGGTAGATTCGGTAGAGAATGCTCAGTGTTTGGCTTATTAGGCTTTGGTGACAGTGATGGCATCAAAGCCCATATTGATGAGAGTTCTTCGTTTGGTTGATCTAATGTTCGTAGGATCTCCATGTTTTTGCATATCTGTTTTTAAGACGGAAAGCAAACACTTACTAGGCTCCGTTATGCTTCCATAAACAAAACAACAAACAAACAAGATGAGACTAACCTTCTGCAAACTTGAAGATAGGTGCCAAGACTGCGCATGGGATGTGCTGAAGTTGAGATGCGCGTATTATTTCCCCGCTCCATGTCTTGCGTTGCTGCAGATACAAAAACAAATGATGTTGTCTGAAACCAGAGGATACTACTTCGGAGGCAAGCACATAAACAAATCTGCTGGAAGCAAAGCAATGAACAACTCAAGCTACAATCTCTGATTAAAGAAGACTATAATCTTGTGTTAGCTTCGTCTGATCTAATGCCCATCTCATGTTTGAAATTTTCAGAGACCTACTAAACTGTGTTTGAGAATGATTTTCTATTACCTGGTAACAAGTCCAATCATATGGCCACTTGAATTGACAACAGCACCACCACTACCACCAGGATGCACAGCAGCTGTTGTCTCTAGCATCGCAGGGAACTCTGTGACATCTTGGAAAATGGGTTGCGTATATAATCTCTTCTTTGTGTGAACTACCTTTGATACAACTCCGGAACAAATAGAAGGAGAAAGCCCTATCAACATAAACAGACGTGTTAGAAAACAGAACTAGTTAACAAATTGATCACAAATCAGATTGAACAAGATAATCTTAGGATTAACAAAGTCTATACCACATCTAGGTCCGAAAAGTCCATGTCCAACAACATGTGCCGATGTACCCAAAGGAGGAGAAGAAAAATCAGCAGCAATAAGCTGGAGCTTTCCAGGAACATGTTCTAGCTGCAGCAAGGCAACATCCAATTGTTCCTTGCAGATATAGACCACTTTAGCAGGACACCAAGTCCAAGAATCTTGTTGACACAATCGTACACGGATGTCTCTATGCCCAGTCTGAAGGAAATTGTGTCTGTGCTTCTTGACGTTTTCTCCAACAGATGAGTAAAGATCTCTTGGAGCTTTTTGTGGCAATGTTTGACTCTCCTGTTCCCAAAATCTTCTTCCCGTGGAAGAAAACTCCTCAGCTCCTAAGACATAGGGTCTTAAACCATGTCATTTCCTTCACCATATACACCACCTTTTCCAAACCTCCACGGCTCAAGAAGGTGAGCATTTGTTAGTATGAGACCATGTTCGTTGAGAACAACACCGGATGCCCAGACACCATCGTTGACAGTGATAAGACAAACTGATTCCATCGCTTTTCCAACAGCCAGTTGTACAGGAATACTAGCATCTGGTTTGATCTTAACTACTTCATTTCCCCAGTGACTTGTTCTTCCTTCATGGGATGGTTCCTCAAGGAGTAAGTGGCTGCAAGCAGTTATGATTGCTCCCCATGGAACCACCAACTGCTACCGAAGGCTACAGTTTTGTATGAAACATTACAATAAAATTTCAATGAACACAAATGAAGTGAAGTAGGCGTTGACAAACCTGGATTTCAACGACCACTGTTCTTTTGCCTTAGCGGTCGAATCAGAATGCCAATTAACTGCCCATTCTTACCAAACACCGGAGCCCCTTCCATACCTGAAAGAAATTGAACCGAAACGGGATAACAATTTTTAGCTACTTGAGAAGAAACAAGTGAAGCATCATATATATATATATGAACTGCTGAGAAGGGTACTACACACCAGGGAGACAGCGAACATCAGCTATCATTAGTGAATTCTTTAGCGGTCCAGAAGAATAGCAGTTCGAGATGGAACCAGTTGATACGCTGTTTCAAACCAGTTTAGATTCTCAGAGTTGAAATGCTGACATGATGATCAGATAATCGACTAAAATGTAGTAATGCTAGTGTAGCCATTATTCACCTGTTAAAAAAGTGTAGAGGTGAAGGATTCCAAAAGGAGAGCCAAGTGTTATAAGTGTATCACCCTTGCTACATGGGGAAGCCAGATTTATGTTTGGCTGACCCTGATTCACACAAAAATTGCATCACAAAGAAAGAATAGTCTTAAATTGCTTAGCCATAGATTATACGACACTATAACATTAAGATGGATCATTAATCAGAAAGAAGGAAATGGGGAGATAAAACAGGGAAATGATTACCAATAAGCTTAAGGAGACTCCTAGAAGAGCCATTCGAGTGGCAGACTTGGCCATAAACATAGCATCATGTGGCTCATCACGTTGCATCAAGGGCTTGCTGTAATGTTTCATCTGGAAGAAGAATCAAAAAGTGAATCTCAGTTAAGTAGAAACAATAGTTTCATTTCAAAGAAGAAAATACAAAAACGTTTCATCCCTCAGGCAGAAGTTCGATTTGATCAGAATGTTTCCTTTGCACAAAACTAGCCAGCCATCAAAGAGCATTATTAGTTTGCGTTTGACTTACATGGTTTGAAGGCTGAGAATCGGTATCCCCAGAGACCAAAGACCAACCAACATCCCACCCAGATTCTTTTGACCCCACAGAAGTTTCAATAAGAGACTGGAGAGCAGCAGAAGACACAGGGACATCCAACCTTGCAGCATATTAGTTAAATTCTCAGACAATCTCAAGAGCTATTGGATGTAATCTCAATTCAGTAGCTTCATAAAAAACCATCACCCCCAGGGAGGTACCAAGAGTAGCTTAATAGCAAGAAAGACTCGAAATTTCACACATACCAGCGAAAGAAGCTGCGCAGGAACCCAAAAAGGATCTTCCTTCTCCGGGTTTAAACTGACCCTGGAAACAATAAGCATCCACATCACACCTGAAATCTCCAAAACACTCACCCATTCAACATATAAACTACACTCATACCTCAACCATAATCTCAATCCGAGCACCCGGAATCAACTTCACCGGATCCTTTACAAGAAAAACCGACAACAAGATTAAACTAGCACTTACATCAAGCTCACTGTAAGCGAATGTGATCCTGTATATATCTAACCTGGGAGATACTATTTCTATGTCCCAACGTTAAGAACGGCTCAACAAGAGATGCAATAGTCAAAACCAGCGCCATGTCCTGACCATCTTCAGACATAAGCTTACCTGCTGCAACTTCACCACTCAAGATACTTCTTGGGAAACAACAACCCAGAAGCTGAAAGTGTTGTATTGCCAGAACTTCCCCAAAAAGTTTCAGACACAATGATAGAAACAGTTTGAAGCTTTAAGAGTATTGAGATGAGTATTGCTCACTGGTATTGATGAAAAGCATGTTTCCTCATCTTCAATCCCTTTGGGTCCTTCAATATAAACAAAGAATCATCAACATCTAAATAAAGATAGGATATGATTACACGAATTGGGGTGAGATGAGAGGGGAAAGAGCTTTACAGGGCCTTCCACTTTCACCAAGACGGCGAAGTTTCGAGAAAAGGTGACAACTTTGGATGAATCCATGATCGAGAGAGGAGGGCTTTTCAATCGGGAGAAGGTAAGATTGGATTCTGAGGAAGACAGGAGTAAATTAAAACGAACTCAGGCAGAATTGGTTTCAGGTTGGATTTGGTAAGGAAACGACAATAGGATAGGTTATCTAATCAAGGAGAGAGGGCGGCTACAATTTAATATATTAAAATTATTAATCAGAAAAAACAATAAAAATTAAATAAAGACTATTTGAAATCTGAAACAAATTTGAAAATAATAATAAATAAGATAAACATGTAGTTTACTCATATTAGCAATCTTTATTATTGACAAAAAAAACAATCTTTATTAAATCTCTATACTAATCAATTATCGATAATCTATTTGAAAATGGCTTCTTTGACCATTTAGACGGTTTGGGATCCTATAAGATGTTAATCTCCCATAAATTTAAACATATGATACTGGTAGAATGGTCTGATCTTAATCTCTACAAAACTATTAATAAGCACTCTAAATATTTTTTAAACATTATTTGAGAAATAATTTGTTATGGGTTACCATCATATTGATTTTGAAAAACAAAATATGTCATATTGACAAAGATGACATAGACTGAAGAATTAATTGTTGATTTATATTTTTTGATAAGTTTTTCAAATATTGGTAATAAGTCATGGATCATTTTAACAAAATAGTAAATTATATAATAGTAGAAATAAAAACAGACTAATATTTAAAAAAAATATATTTAATTTAATTTTTATAATTTTATAATCTTTATTACTAAAGAAATTTTCAAAAAGTTATACAGTGCTTTAAAAATTAATTAATTTTATAATCCTATTACCATTAGTTTTTTAATATCTAAAATTCTAGAAATATTATTTAGTTTTACGTTTTGATAATTATATACCTAAAAAATTCTCTTAATTTTATACAATTTATATAATATATTTTAATCATAAGAAATAGATAAAAATATTTCCAAAATTATAAATATATACACATTATTAAAATATAAATTTAAAATAAATTTTATTTATTTTATCTATTTACATATAATCAATTAAAATTGAAAATAAAATAAGTTAAAAAATAAAATCTAAAAATATGAAATTTTGTTTTTAAATATTATTTAAATTTTAAAATATTTATTTATGCACATGATGCTGAAAAGCACCTAGTAGAAAAGAAACTAAACAAATTGACAAATTACCGAGAGTCTAATCTACATTCTATTGGTTTAATCTAAATTTCTATAGAAATATTAGAAAACTAAGTAGGATTGACAAATCATCAGTCTAATCTGCATTTATTTAATATTTCCTTAATCCTAACTCCTCTGCGTTTCTCTAGGCTACCAAGTTTATTAATTGTAAGGGCATCTTTATCCCTAGTTTCTTAAGGAGTTCTTTGCACTGTTCGCGCGGGCCTACTATTAAATAAGAACCGTTTTTGGAGGGTTTGCTTACATTGTTTACGGCCCCACTAACACGTGAGCGGCCCGTAATTGAGTTCGTTTATTTTATTTTTTATTTTTTATTTAGCACATAGGAACCTCAAATGAGGTTCCAGGTACTTACTATTTTAACTGAAGGGATTTAAACATATATTTAAATCATTTAATCAATTTATTAACAATCTATTTGAAAATGATTCTTATCCATTTAATGGGGTTTAGTATCCTCTATAAGATTGTTGATCTCAATTACATTAAAGAAGAGTTTGTGTGATTTGATTTAAATATTTTATTCAGATTTAGAAAAATTAAGCTTAGGATTGGCAAATCACTGCTCTGAATGCTATATTTTACTATTTTCTTATTCTATGGAGGCTATTTATCATTGAGGACCTGTAAGGAGCACGTTAACGGCAGTGAAAAGAGGGTTTCTAACCACGTTTTTGCTCGTGGGTCCCGCAAAACAGAAGAAACGATCCAATAAGTGTGAAATATAGAACGGTTTTTGGAGGTGTTATTTGACACTGTTTGTGGGCCGCCACCGTGACAGGTGGCGGCCCACAATTAGTTCATATTTTTTTTTTTTTATAATTAAACAAAAGAAAAAGTAAAAGAATTAGAGAAACCTTGTAATGATGTTTCTGCTTTAATCATGCCCCTTGAGCATTTAAAGAGTTCTCAATATACATATATAGATAATGGTATATATATATTAAGAGGTTATAGTATAGTGTATATTTATATTAATATTTAGATTTATGAATACTCAATTTTATAGAAAATTTAATGCGAAGTATTTGCATATACGTTTTTTCTATGCAACCAAGTCTATATCATGATTATATGTACTTAGTATCATTGCTGAAAGAACTGAAACTATATACACATGACAGACTGCTCCCTAGGTCCAAAAGAGCTTTTAGTCTCATGGGATTTGAATTAATCGAATACATTGTCATGGGAGGTGAATCATCAAGGATAAGCATTAATCATCTGAACTAAGTAAGCTGGGGGCACATGACCTTATTGATCGTAAATTAAGTCTGCACATGTTGCTCCACCAACTTATCTGCATTAGACAAGATTTCATTAAAATTTCAAACCATACTCCACACTTTCTTCCTATTAACTTGATCCTCATTAAACCTCTTCCACACAGTTTGACGGTGCTTGAAGGACTCCACCACTAATCCTCATTCTAGAAAAATAACTAAACCATCATTACTCCTTTTAGGTTCTATTGTTTTGAAACCATTTTTAACCCAAACTAATGTGTTAAATCCAAAATAAACAGAAA